>VXAB01001562.1:102604-207014 GCA_013399175.1 Odontophorus gujanensis
GCCTGGATGCCTACCTGTGCGACCTGGTGTAGGGAACCTGCTTTGGCAGGGGGGTTGGACTCGATGATCTCTTAAGGTCCCTTCCAGCCCCTATGATTCTATGATTCTGTGATTCTGTGATACTTCAGGAGAAAAGAATTGTAAGGAAAATGCATACATTTGATGAACATGTCTGTTTGGCCTCTGCAGGTATTTTTCCTAGTTTTATTACTGTACAGTATGTTCTGTTGCAGGTTTGGGGTATGAAAAATGCCTTTAAAGACTGCGCTTGTGAAAAGCATTGTGGAGATGGACACAGTGGTTTGGGAGCTTGGCACTGGGAGATGAGTGCTTCAGTTCCTACGTAACTGATCTAAATATAGCAGAAGGATTTTTATATGCAAAATATTTTGATTTTTAAAACTTGTTGATCTTTTGTTATTATTGTAAACCATCTTAGTTAGACAACTGTGCTTGCGTCTCATCAGCAGGAACAAGCCTGAGAAGAACAGAAGCAGCTCTGGACTGGCTGCAACTGCAATAAGCAGACTGGACGGGTGGAGAAAGGCAAACCCAGAGAATGAATTCAGTGGAGCAAATTGGGATGATAGTGGAAATATCCCTTGAGAATCTGAAGATAAGTTTGGGCTTAAATCTGTGTGGTTGTCTTCCTCCTCCTCTGCCCTTGGAACTACTTCTTGGTATGTCACTCTCATTTATAAATGAGACACCTGCACCATACATGAAGTAACTCTTGTGAACATCTGCTTCCCCGGATATTAGCTTCCTTCAGATGAGGACTGAATGAAGGGAAGACTGCATGGAACCTCAGCAAACTGATTTAGCAAAGCTGCCTGGAGCGTGCATCTCATCTTAATGAACAGCTTTGTGGGACCTCTAAACTGCCTGGTTGTGGCTAGTTGCCATTGCAAGACAAAGACTATCCTCTTCCACTGTCATAATTGAGGTGGCTTTGCTGCCTGGATGAGGCATTGTAAGTCAGGCTGGAAGCCAGACTGGTAGAAAGATAAGCCAGGAAGAGAAGGTTTCCAGCAGCGTCTCACCCAGGCTGGGTAAGACACAGCTCAGACACAGGGAACTTGACTAGGACTGACTTAGGTCAGCCTAAACTCTTGCACACCCAGTGCGTTCTTGGGTGCCACTTTTTCCTCCTGTGTCAGCTCCAAGCTAGGTACTTACATTTCCTCCCTGGTACTGCCTCTGATGCTTCACTGACTGCCTGTGAGTTGACTGAAATCCTCCTAACTCTGTGAGTGTCAATGAGAGTGAAGGAAGAAATTTGGAACACTCATTTTTGGTGGTGAAACCATTAGTATCACTCACCGAGACTGCAGTCTGATGTCAGAGCAAATTTTAATACCATACATGCAAGCTGCTACTGAAGAAAACTCATTCATGAAAATTCACTGATTCATCAAAAAAAGTGAGTTCTTTTTTTTTTGTGAGCTACTATGAAATTGTATGATTGTTAAATCCAGTTCATGGGAAGCTGTGAGAATGTATATATAGAATTGGCTGGGAAGAATAGAACTGCTGCTGCTTTTTGTGGCAATCTCCTGTTAGGTGGTGCTGTCAGGATGTGAAACTCTCCTCTTAGCTTGCTTTCAAAATGGATGAAAGCTAAACTCAGCTTGTCAAAAAAAAAAAAAAAAAAAAGAAAATTCAGTTATGAGTTGAGTCAGCACGGCTTTTCCTGGCACAAGGAGAGAAGAAGGTGTAGTTAGGGACAGGAGATGGGGGAATTTCCTCTTCTGATAGTGATGTGGTCATGGTCTTAGGATGGCTGATACTGACAAAGCTACTCCCCAGGAAGGAGATTCCAAGGGACAGGAGAAATTTTTGTCTGTTTTTAAATCCTTTTTATTTATTTATTTATTAATGTATGTTTTAATTTTGTAAACCAGGTATTTTCACTGGCCTCACAACCAGGCAGATTTGCAAAAGAATGGGAGGATGAAGAATATGCCAGGGAGTGGGTAACTGAATAGGAAACTGGGAAATCATACACCTCTTCAACTGGCTTTACTTTTAGTCAAATTAGAATGTGAAATTCTGCCTTGGATTTTCTACAGTAGTTTGTAATGAGGAAGAATAAGGATGTAGCTCAGCAACCCTCTTTTGTTACATGCTGTTGTGGTGCTACCAACCCATTTTCATGATGTGTGGGGTGGAAACAGTGGTATAATAGAAAAAATATGATGTGGGGTACAGCAGGGAGCCAGCTATTTTTAATGTGCCTAAGTCCATATTTAATTCCTGAAGTGAACTTCCAGTAAACTGTAAAAACAAACAAAAAAACTTTTATGGACTGAATTTTACTTAAAATTTCTCAGAATGAAAAAATTACTTCTGCATGCCCTTTTAAATTTGTTTCAGTCTTCATGTGTATTGCTTTTTTCAGCAGTTCCTGACTTAAAGAAATCATTGTCAGTTTTCTTCCTGAATTTTAATTTTCTGTTAACTATTGAAAGAATCATCATGATATCTTCAGCGTTATGCTTACGTTGGCCTGATTACTAATAGCAGACTGCTGATGAATAGCAGCATAACCTGTCTCTTAAGGATCCAGAAACAGCTGAAAACATCTCATACCACATTGCAAGTACGGCAGGTAAGCAGTTGGACACTTTTATCCTTCTGTGTAAAAGCTTCAGGTGATCCTTAGTATTAAAAACAAACCAGTTGTTTCTATTTTTATCTGTAAAAAGAGGAAGTCGGGTTAAATTGTCTTTATGTGACTTCTTTAAAAAATGTGAGTATCCTTCAAGAATAGAACTGTTTTTCACAAGAAAATACCAGCTGTTATCAGTTTTTTTATTTTAAAGAGCATCAGCAAACATATCATTTCCTTGTGTATAGATCTAGTAGAGAGCTTTCCTTTGTAATTTGGAAATAGTAATGCAGAGAGAGGGACCAAAAAATATTACTATATAAAAAAGTTGAGCTGAAACTGTAAACTTAAAAATAACAATAAAATCTCTTTCAGAAGAGAGTAGTGTGAACAGCCAAACTGAAAGGAAAACCAGTACATACATTCTTAATTTCTAATGTTGAAGACCAGTGCAACACCTGTTGGCTGATTGATTGCAGCCATCTGAGATAATCCTTTGAATCTGTTCACACCTGCACTGTAGGTCCTGCTAAAGGACAACATGATTAAGCCTGAATTTCTGTAGCCCCTGTGATTTTAACAGGGAATGATTACCAATTCTACCTCTGTTATTTCTGTGTGACTTGAGTGGATTTGCACAACTGGGATTCTAACTACGATCTGGCCTCTGATTATCAAAAATAATCTGTTGGTATATGAGAAATTAATAGTTCTGTGGTGAACATCCATATCTAGCCTTTTAAATTCTGTGTTTTTCTTATATATTGGGCCAGCGTCTTAATTTTATGGGATGCCAATACTGGTCAAACTCTTCACAGTGCACTGGCTGTAGACTTTTTTGTATGTCTGTCTTGATTGTGGGTTTTAATAGCAGTGGGAGTCCTGGATTGTACTGGACAGATTTATCTAGTACATAACAGTTTTGGAAGATAAGCGTCAATTATATATTCATCTCTGTGTGTGTGTACATGCATACATGGACTGTATAGAGAATCTCTTTTGTGCAATAGAAGTGTTTGGGTAGTCAGTGCATTTCTCAAAAGGTGGATGTTGAATTCTGAATGAAATACCAGCAGGATTAGAAAATTAAAGTGAGCTAGGAAAGTGCATTTGGGTTTGGAAATAATTTTATAATAAGCTACAGCAAAGATACATGAATAGTTGTAAAGACTTCACAAAGCTTGATTCTTTCCTCAAGAAATGGCAGCCTTTCATACAGCAAACAATAAGTAGGTTCCCTCTGAAATTTGTTTCTTTGTGTCTCTTGCTCACTTGTTGCTTTTTATATAAACTTCTCTTATGGATACTGAAAATTTCTATGCAAACTTCATCTGAAAATACATGAATACCAACTAAGACTGCAAGAGGTTTTTTGCTAGTTGATTTTGAGTCATACCTTGGATCGTGAGCTTCACAACTGACTCGAGCAGGGCTGGGACACGTGTTGCAGGCTCCCTTGTGTAGAGAGTGAACTAAAAGATCTCCCTTTGCGTGAGGTGCAGCTGTGCCACTGGAAAGAATAGTGAGAGAACTAATATGGGTGATTATACTTAGGCTTCTAGACCAACTATAGGGAAATTCTTACATGTGTTGACTACTCATGGTAGTAAGGTCTAATAGTGTGTATTTTATTTATTATTAAAGGCAGGCAGACTGAGGTTGGGTTAAGGAAGTACTCTGGCTGAAGAAGTGGTCACCCCTGGCTACAGTCTGTACTTCATGCTCAGATTATTTACCACTTTAATTTACTACAGTAACTTCATGGCTGGCTTTGTGTCTACGGGCTGCTGAAGGCTCATGCAATGAGCTCATGGGGATCATCTTCATTAGCGAAAAAGACTGCCAAAGGTTGATTTCTGAACTCAAGACCATGCTCTTGTACCAGGCTCTCCTCATCTCTGGAACAGACCATCTGTATTCTGTCTGACTATTCCTGAAGCATTATCTGGGGGAAGACTACTTAAGCCGAATGAGAGGATGCCACTGACTACTGTAGCAATAGAAATAATTCAGCCTTACTGTCTGGATTCATACACTTACAACTTTTCTTTTCTGGCAGAGGTGACTGAAAGCTGCTGCAGCAGGTTGATCTCTCGACCACAGACAGAAGCAGTGTCCACCCATTCAGAATGCCTTGCCTTAATTCTCTTTAACAGTATGATACAGGTATCTTTTGCTCTTAGTAGGAGAAGAGGTGGGAGAAAGGTAGTAAGCCAACATATTTTAATATTGCCTGTCCTTTGTTATGTGTAAATCAGGAAAAAAAATCTGTAAAATGGATTAAAACTCTCAAACCTAAAAGTGTATGTGCAAAATCAAAGATCACATTTCCTTTGAGGCAAAGGACTGAAGGGGATAGAGATCCTTTAAAGTCTTATACAAGTTGTATTTTTGTTTCTACGTACTTTGTGAATTTCTTGCTATCTTTGGCCACCAGTGAAATAAAAACATCAAAACAAAGTGAAACAGTGACTATCACATCTGTATTGGCCGGTCTTTGTTTCCAAGTGGATGGTTTTAAGCCGTAAGTTTTTCTCCTTGATGTTAGTTTTTCAGTGTGATATTTTTGTCCTTTTCCAACACATCTTAATGCCACTGACAGTTTTAACATAGCTGCTAGTGTTGGCAAGTAAATAGGCACTTCAAGTTGTCTTTACTTACGAAACTGTGGAAGAAGTTAGCTTTTACATCAATACCTTTCGCAGGTCAGGTAGCAGCTATTCTTGATGTTATTGTTATCTTCTTGGCAGATACAGACAAAAGGTAAGCAGAAGTACTAACTCCTTCCTTCCTTCCTTACTTATTGTATCGTTGTTTTTATTTATTTTTTTTCCCCAAAGTGAGTGTAGAGTAGCAGAGCTAACTTACTGATGCAAGTGGTAGCATTTTTCTTTTATAATCTTCTATTGTCTTATACAGTGATGTGCCCATCGTGCCTTGTTTTTGGTTTTCTGTCCTGCTGGGAACAGCCTATAGTTTCTTTTTATTCTCTATTTTTTGCATCAGGGGTATAGTTAATTGGATTACAGTTCATGTTCTCTGCTTGACTCCCAAGAGCAAGAGAGCAGGGAAGTTCTAGCCACCATCTGCTTTTCCCTCATCCTGTGGATTTCTTTCATCTCTAATGAACTCAGACTAAAACACAGAACACTGCTCTCATGAGCTACCATAATACTTCAAAGGAGTTTTTGAGCTGGCTGGACAAGAATTTTGGGACATGGAGACAGACATTAAATAGATCAAGGAATGAGCCCCAGAAAAGCTGAGGATTTACAGAATCTGACAACCGTTTTACTAATCACAGTGTTGTAAATATGAAAAAGATCCATGCACTTGTTTCACTGTAAACAGTTCAAGGCACCATTCCTGCCATCTCCTTATGGCAGGTAAAAATGTTGATGGAACCTTGACCACAGGACTGGCAGTGGTGTGTTAGCAGTTGGGCAAAAGTTGATCGATGAAGTAATGGTATGGGTGGAGATGTCTGAAATCAGTCCCTCTGTAAACTCAGATGAAACTTCTGCCCACCATTTGATTTCCTTGCAAAAGAACCAGTGCTAGTGTTTTACTGTTCTTATGTTATTTTATTTTAATTATTTGATTTTATTGAACTTCAGAGAAGGGAAAGTAATCCTTGAATCACTACAAATAATTATTTATGAGATATTGCAAGAAAAGACAATAGTTTAAACATTAGAAACCAGCTTTGCACATCAAACTGCACAGACACTCTTCAGTTCACCGAGAGCTCCAATAGTAATTTAGATGTCAGTGAAACTGAAACAAGTTTTGAATTCCTTCTGAGGAAAACCTAATTAACACTTTTAAAACCAGATGTAAAGAAATCAACCATGACATTTGTAAAATCCTGAATGTAACTCTGCATAGGTTAGTGAAGTATTCTAGCTCCTGCTTACTCAGAATGCTTCTCTCATAAACAGAATTCAAGTTTCTTCAACTGTTGCTCATGGGACTGTGTCAAAGAGTTTCAAAATGTCTGTCCTTCTCCTAGCTCTATATCAGAAGTTTAGAGAAAACACAGAATAGCTTATGTAGTCTATTAAAAAAAAAATAAGTGTGTGTGTGTGTGTGTGTGTGTAGGGTAAATAACCCCCAAGGATGGTACTTCAATGAAAATAGTACGGAGAATGGTATATTTTAATAAGCCTATATAGAGGGTACACAGATAGCTAGCAAGAGAGGGTGGCTCACCTTTAGGATGATAGATGTTTGCCATGAACTCCACACAGGAGAGATCTCCAAGAAGAGATCCTTCCCTGGTGGTGGTCAGCCCTTAAATGGGGTTTGGGAGAGCCAGGCTCCACCCATTTCAATCACATAGGTATATCACCCTCACCTGCGCCCCTTGTGGCTGACTCGGTGCTTGCCTCAGGTGACCAATCAGTGGTTTGGGCTGTGATTCAACAGTTCCCATACAGTGTGGCATAAAAAGTTGAGAACTGTTGTTCTGATAGAGTATCTGGGAACATAAATATGAGATCTTAAAGTAGTACTAAAGAGGGGAAATACCAGGCAGAGGCAATTTCTGAACTACGTATTGCATGATGATGTTGGGAGAATTCCACTGTGAAATGTATAGAAGTCTTTCTGAGATTGATTACAGCAGGTAAAATTTGTTCATGGTGAGTTACTGTCCTTTCTGTATTCCACAGGCCAATGTGATGCTAAATGGTACAAAACTTTTTTGGAAGAGAAGAGCTCAGAAGGACACCTACCAAAGTAAGGAGTGTAAGTAATGTAGTACAACGCACGTGGCAAATACTTGAAGAAATGCTTGGATTTATTTCCATTACGAAAATGTGAAATGCTTGGTAAACATACTTGGTTTAATGATTTCATTGTACATTGTGCTGTGAAATCTGGCAGAAAATGACACTGAACTTCCTATAATAAGGAGAAACCAGCCACTTACAGGTATGTGTTAATGACTTTATAGGAAACAAGTATAAAACTTTATACAAAACCTTCTCTTGGCAGTTATTCCAGGTGACACCTGTGCATTCAGTCTGAAATATGAAATCTCTCCTAACATCTGGTGGTACAATGTTAGGTGACTTTTATAGCGTCTCTGCAGATTGATAGTGCTGGGAGCTATAGTGTTTGCTGCTAATTTATAATAGGGTAAGACACTGTTGGGAACATTTCATACAGGAAGCAGTGTAGGAAGGTGTAGGCACAACGTGCTATTTGCATTAGTTATAAGAAGACATTTTCATTACTTTTGAAAACGATGGAAGTACTAGGAATGTTTTATCCTATAGTAATCCGTACCACAGCATTTCTGATATGCTGTAGTCCCTTTGTAGCTTCTGTTTCTGTCATAAGTAGAAAATGTAGACATTAAAATATATTCAAAAGTTAACATTAAATATATTACCAGAGTATGTGTCGTTTGTTTTAGTGTTTTTTTTAGTATTTTTGTTGTATTTTCACTTCTGACTATACTGTGTGACAAAAAGAGAATACATAAAGTCCTAGGATAGCTCAGCTCTTTACTGAGATACTAAACAAACTCATCAGTATCAAATGACAAGATAGTTGTTTTAGCTTGTAATTATTTCTGCTGTGTCTTGAAGTCCCACTCTAGACATGAGACGTGATAAACAAAATATTTTAACTGTTTAAGAGAAATGCATAATGGCTAGTAACGTGTCCTTGCAGCAAAGAAAGCTAATGGTACATTGGGCCAAGTACTGCTAACAGCATTGGTGAGGCCACATGTGGAATACTGGATCCAGTTCTGGACTCCCCACAAGAGAGATATGGACGTGTATGTAGGCCACAGAAGTCCCGAAGGATCTGGAGCATCTATCCTACAACGAGAGGCTTAGAAAGCTGAGGGTGTTCAGTGTGGAGAAGACGTTCAGTGGGGATTCTCATCAGTGTGTCTAAATGCCTGAAGAAAGGGTCTAATGGGGACAGAGCCAGCCTATATTCATGCCCAGTGACAGAACAAGAATTAGTAGTCACAAACTGGAATGCAGTAGCTTTGTTCTGAACACCTGAAAGCACTTCTGTGGGGATGACGGAACACTGGGTTAGGAGAAGAGAAATAATAGATTTTTTTTTCTTCCTCATGAAAAGAATAAAAAATGAAGACCAAGTGTTCTTTTTTTATTTTATCAAATAATCTTGCTTATGTTAAACATCCATGAGCTAGAAGGTGGAAACAAGATCACAGTTCAGATTCAGAAACTGGGTATTTCCACAGTTTTATTCATTATGCGTTAAGGGTGAAGCAAATTCTGAATTGCCAGTGGTTCAGCCAAAAAACATGTATCTGCTTAATGCAAGACAATATACAAACACAGGAAAGTGCAAGTTAAATGAGTGCACCACACCACCAACAGTCTCCTGCAACTTAATGCTTCTGAGGAAAATATGGACATAAACTTGCTTTTTGAAGAAGAATTTATCATTTACCCTGATAAAACTGACTTGCTTTGTTCCTAATCAGTAGTGGATTTTGAGGGTGTTTTTTTTTTAATTATTATTCTTTGGTTTTTTGTTGTTGTTGTTTGCTTTGTTTTTGTTTTTTTCACATGGAGAGGATAACATTCTGCTGTAGGTTTATTTTCCCAGCAAAGCTGGAACACTCACCAGAATATTAATTCTTAAACTTTTTTATTTAAAAAAAAAAAATGTCTAATAGCTGGCATAACTACTTATGTAAAAAAGAATAACATGATTATTGACACAATTAAATGCAGATAAACAGATGTAGATAAATTCTGGAATGGGCACATAGTACCAACTGGCACCTGAACTTAGGAATGTTCATGCTGTTTTCATCTTCAGCAACAGAATTCCAATCTCTGCTTAAGTATTTAGGAGAACACCAATGCAATTTTGACTTCTCTGCACCTGGAGTTCAGATATTAGCAGAGTCATATTAGCTTTTGTTCAACCTTATCAGTGCTAGCATGCTCCTCAGTGAAATAGCTACTGGTTTGCACAAGACTATGCTTGCTGCACGGTGTTAATGATGGGAAGGAGATGTTGTCCCATTTAGTCCCTCTTTTAACTCTTCTGTTGTTGCAGGCAGTATCTTAATGTACATCAAGATTCTCATATCAGAAATGAGAAAATCTGATTCTGACAGTTGGTATCATTTTGAAATGCTTCACAAGTACTTAGCACTGTTTTTGCGAAGGAACATAAATAGATTACAGCTCTGCATATGGAAATCAGGATTTTTTTTTCTCTTACTCCTATTTTTTGTGTAAAAGATGTTGAAATGCAAGTTTGCCAGAAGTAGAGGGAAGAAGAATCTGAAGAGGAAAAAAAAATACCTGAGTCCCAAAACAGTTGTAATGGCTGTTATAATGTTTTTGAAATTTTAACGGGCAGTAATTGCCTGCAGTGTATTTAGTTGCTGAATGAACTGTTTTTTTCCTAAGCTGAGCTGTGTAGTTTTCCTGAAACCTAGGGGAGCTGCAGTTATGCTAAACCTGACGCACTTGTTCACCCTGTGCTGTGGAGAGGCTTTTTTTTTTTTTCTTGCACATATTATTTGTCTCAAAAATTTATTAACGTGCTTTCCAGGAGCTGATGGAAATCACTTTCCTTTAGTGAATTCCAGTGGAAAGCAAGTGGTATCCTTTATGACCTTTTAATACAGCTATATAATACTTAAAATGTTAAATCTAAGGTAAAAGAAAAGTAACACTGATTTATCTTAGTGTTCCATTAAGTATGTATTTCTGCCCTATAACTATGCCCTGGATACTGTGAATCTTTTTTTCAGCGGCATTTTAATAGTTCCTATTTCTTGCAACTGCATATTTTCAGGTACCTATTGCTATTGCTTGTGTTTATTCCTCCCTTCTGTTTCTTCAGTTTCCTCATCTGTTTTCCTATTTTGAAACCGAGCTTGTGAGATGCGCGTGCTTCCCTGACCTTCGAACCTCATCAAATCCTATCTGTGGTTCATGGCTGCTTTGGGTTCCCCAGATCAGCCAACACGTGTGCAGGTAAGGCTTACTTCTGTTTCATGTGGCTCATCTTGTGCCTAAGCTCTGTGTTCAGTAAGCTCACTAACTGCTAGTATAGCCAAGCAAACTTTACAGCTTAGGCATACACTTGTATATTGTTCTAATTCTTTTATTCTACCTTCCTGCTGTACTTTTGAATGTTTCATGAGATTTAAAGCTGCAGTGCACACTACCTCACGGAACAAAGAGTTTGACTTATGTAAGTGGAATATTTGCTTTGGCATCTGTCAGCCTGAAGGTTCAGAAAGAAAAAGACATCTCTGTAAAAGATCATCAGTCAAGAAAAAATAGGGCAGATTGTGGCACCAACTATAAATTTAAAAAAATCTACTCAAATCACTAACGTAAAGTCATGGTTATTTGAGAATATCAAACAGCCAGTCATAGTTTTACTTGGCCATTTTCATTAGTAAATAAATTAACATTTGTAGAAGTTATTCCATTGCTTAACCTTTATAGTCCTATCTTCTACTCATTAATTTCCAGCTAAGTCATTCTCATTCTTTCCTTTTTTTTATTTGGTGTGAAATCTTTTCTTCTCTGATTTTTATTAGCCTTATCTGCAGTATTTCATTTCTTTCAGCATCTTTTCCCGAAGAGCTCATCTTCTTTGTTAATATTAAACATGTTTCATGGTAAACCTGGATGTGACCTTTTCATTTTTTCCCATTAAAATCATTTACTTTAACAAACGAGATTAAATGGTCACAAGTATTTCTTTCCTTTGTTTTGCATTTACATGCTTAAGTTAATTCGGTAATGCTGCCAAGTCTGTCATTTTAGAAAAGCTTAAGGCAAATATTAGAAGTTTCTTATTCCAACTAATTCACTGCTTGTATGTAATTGATGATTTATCAATCAGAGAAAAAATAAAACTTTTGTAAAGAGGATTACTGACAGATTAAAAACACTGAAGCATGTTAGATGGATTTTATAGGGTTGTAGGAAACTACGTGAAGCTTTCTTCGTGGAGAAGCTGGCTGCCCATGGTTTGGATGGGCAAACGCCCTGCTAGGTGAAACACTGGCTGGATGGCTGGGCCCAAAGAGTTGTGGTGAATGGAATTAAATCCAGTTGGCAGCTGGTCTCAAGTGATGTCCTCCAGGGCTCGGTGCTGGGGCCACTCCTATTCAACATCTTCATCAACGAACTTGATGAAGGGATCAAGTACACCCTCAGTAAGATTGCATATGACATCAAGTTGGAAGGAAGTATTGACCTGCTGGAGGGTAGGAAGGCTCTAGTATGATCTGGATAGATTGGATCTATGGGCCAAGGTATACTGCATGAGTTTCAATAGGGCCAAGTGTCGGGTCCTGCATTTTGGTCACAACAACCCCAGGCAACACTACAGGCATGGGGAAGAGTGTCTGGAAAGCTGCCTGATGGAAAGAGACCTTGATGTGATGAGGGACAGTCAGCTGAGTATGAGTCAGCAGTGTGCACAAGTGGCCAAGAAGGCCAATGGCATCCTGGCTTATATCAGGAATGGTGTGGTGAGAAGGACTAGGGAAGTAATCCTGCCCCTGTACTCGGCACTGATGATGTCCCACCTTGAGAACTGTGTTCAGTTTTGGGCACCTCAGTACAGAATGGACACTGAGGTGCTGGAGCAGGTCCAAAGAAGGGCAACAAGGCTTGTGAAGGGCTTGGAGAATATGCCCTATGAGGAGCGACTGAAGGAACTGGGGCTGCCTAGTCTGGGAAAGAGGAGGCTGAGGGAGACCTTATTGCTCTCTTCAAATACCTGAAAGGTGATTGCAGTGAAAGCAGGGTTGGTCTCTTCTCACTGGTGCCAGGTGACAGAACAAGGGGAAATGGCCTCAAGTTGCACCAGGGGAGGTTTGGGTTGGATGTAAGGAAAAACTTCTTTACAGACAGGGTTGTTAAGCACTGAAATAGGCTCCACAGGGAGGTGGTTGAGTCACCATCCCTGAGTGTGTTTAAAATCCATTTGGATGTTGTGCTCAGGGATGTGATTTAGTGGTGGGTCGTTAGAAGTAGGGTAGTAGGGTTTGGTTGTGGTTGGACTTGATGATCTTGAAGGTCTTTTCCAACCTGAGCAATACTATGAATTTTATGAAACTATAACAAGGTGTTTGATGCAAAACTGCCTTCCAGTTTAAGGAATTTATAAAAGTCTGTTTGAAGAGTTAAAGCCTGCTGTCTGGACAGGAATTTTGTGGTATTCAGTCCTTTATCACAGTACATTTTTCCAATGTGGAGAAAGAACTCTTCCTTTTATTTCGTGTGCAGCTTCACAGAATAATAGATGCATCCATTTGGTTTGGAGAGGGTACTTACGGCATTTCAACTTAGCCCAATATTTTTTATCATTATTTTTAAGAGATGTATGTAATGCCTCATATTTATTTTCATAGAAACTACAACAGATACAAAGAGCACAATAACACTGTTGGATAGAGCAAATTCTTAGCCATATAACACTATTTTTAAACGTTGTTACCACCATTAGCTATGTGTTTTTGCCAGTGATGAACAAGAGCCTGCATGCCACACTTGTAAAAATCTACACCAGCAGGGGTGACCCACTGTCACTTCTGCTGAAATGCACCATCCAACCTTCACTGTGCTCGCATCCACTGTTTGGTCTTCATAAATGTTCAGCATCAGTGAATGTCAGTGGGAGCAAGTTTTTCTGTACGGAGGAATTCAGTGACATCTTTGCTTCATACACACTTGCATGTCAGATGCCATTCTGTCAGACTGCCCCTCTGCTGCCATCTGTGACACAGCAACAACATGTGATGGAATACTGGAAGGAAGTTTCAACCTATACTGCCATACCACTATCTAACTTGTTCTGTGCAAAGCACACCTTTCTGTGCATCGTATTCCTTCTGTCAACAGTCACTACTGGCTTTGATTACTGGAACAGAAATTTCTCCATCTTCTTAGAGCATTCTTCAGCATGTGGGAGGTAACTCATGCCCTGGTTGTTACCTTAGACATGGAACTTAGGCTCATACACATAAGTAAATGTGATTTTAATTTGCTCAGACTTGGCAGATCTCTAAGGGGTGTGGAGACTGCCTCCTCCCTGCTATACCACACCTCCTCTTCCAGGGTCTTCTTCATCCACTATTGTGCTTTGAAACTGTGACCATTCATAGAATCATTAAGGTTGGAAAAGACCACCAAGATCATCTAGTCCAACGATGAACCCACCACCACCATGCCCACTAACCATCTCTCTCAGTGCCACATCTATCCCATTCCTGAATGCTTCCAGGGACAGTGACTCCACCACCCTGGGCATCCTGTTTCAATAACACACCACTCTTTCTGAGAAGAAATTTTTCCTAATATTCAACCTGTACCTTTTCTGGCACACTGTAATGACATTAGCTCTCATTCTCTTGCTGTTACCTGGGAGAAGAGGCTGACCCCTGCTTTGCTACAACCTCATTTCAGGCGGTTGTAGAGAGCAATAATATATTCCCTGAGCCTTCTCTAGAAGCTGCTCTGTTTCTGCTCCCTCTGTGGGATTTTGGCACTGAGTTTCTTCTAGAAGAGCAGGAGAATGGCTGAGGCAAGGGGAAGGAGAGCTGTGGTGGTGAGAGCAAGGAGATACTGTGCAAGAGAGCAAGCGCTGTGCTTAGATCCTAAATAGTTATGATCCTGTATGTAGGAATATATATCTCTGGCAATGTCTGTCTGACCAGGTACGTTGCAAATGAAGGTGGGACAGCACTGCTTTCTGCAATCTGTTGCAGCTACCAGTGTAACCGCGGCGCAAGTAGGGTAGGATGAGCTTGAGTGTGTAAATACTGAGGCATTTCCTCCCTGAGTCCCTGTGGTGTGTCTTTGTGCTGCTGCTGCCTGTAGCAGTTTGGGAGAGTATGGCTTGACCTTGCTAGATGTGAAGCTGTGGCCATGTGCTTAGTTTTCTGAGCACTCTGCAGTGCTCTGTTCTGTTTCAGTTTCTGCTGGCAGCATTTTAAAGCAGTTATACTGTGAAACTGAACAAAGTTGTGAGCAGAAATGGTTGAGGTTTGTCTTCTTCCTGCAGCGGGATGAACTGCAAGCAGCAGTGCATGGAGAGGGCACAGAGGACAGTTGTATTTTTATTTTTTTGCATTCTATTTACATTTTGCATGATTTTCATTGCATTCTCAAGGGATACATCCCGGCAACCCGCTCTAGCAGAGGAGTTGGACTAGGTGATTTCCATCCACTGTGATTCTGTGAAGGGTTGTATTTCTTCTATACACTTGTACCTGAAAAATGTTGAAGAGGAATATAAGTGGGATTGAAATGAAACTTTCTTTTCACCTTCCTCGCTCTTTGCTGCACGTTACGCTTTTCGTACCACCACAACGAATCGCACACTGAGCTCTGACTTTTGAGATCGCTCTGCGCTCACCTTGAGCAGGAGAGCAGCGTTCCTTCAGCTTCAGAACCCTGCGAGACACAGCCCCAAAATAGCTGAAGGTCGCGCCGCCATCCCTAGCAGAGCAGCACAACCCGCCTTTCTGAAACAACTTTCATCGTGTGGCGGGAAGTGCCAGTAAGGGCCGCGCTTGTTTCCCAAGTGCACCCGTACGCCCGTCCCACGCCGCCTCTCAGCTTGCTCCGGGACCCCCATGCAGCAGCACCCTCAGCAGCGCCCCACACGCCCGCAGCGCCGCGGGGCGCCTCCAGCCCCGCCCCGTGACGCGGCCCGGCGCGGATCCCGGGCGCCTGCGCGTCCTCCGCATGGCGCTATAAACACGGCGGGCAGCGGCCGGGCACGGGCCCTAGGAGGCGCGGGGCAGGGCTGGGCTGGGCTGGGCTGGGCGCCGCCNGAGCAGCCTCCCGCCGGCTCTCCCGCCGGGGGCCCGGCTCCTGCGTGCGGCAGCCCCGCCGCCAAGGTGCCCGGCTGCACTGCGTCCTCCGCTCCCTCCGCGGGGCCCGCGGCGGTGCGGGCGGCCGCTGCGGGGGGCCCGCGGCCGCTGGTGGTCCCCAAGGGGCCGCCCACCGCCACCATCCAGCTGCCGGCCAACTTCCAGCTGCCCCCGGGTGAGTCCGTGCCGCGGGGCCCCACGCGTGTCCTCCGCGGGTGAGATGGGGAAAGTTGGCACGGAGCGCCCCGGCAGTTGGGAGAGGGTCGATTTTCTGCCTGCAGGGCGGGCTGGGCGGGGCGGGACGGGACGTGGGGATCTCAGGCGGCTTGAGTCGAGCAGCGGTAACGGTGCTCGCATCCACCTGTGGTGGGTGCAGGGTGGGTGTGGAAGCAACTTTTCGCGTTCCCCACGAGCTTTTACGGAGGAGTTCTTTTTGCTGTGCTGGCTAAGCAGGCCCCTGCGAGCCCTTCGTGGAGCAAAGCATCACTGCGTAAGGTGTGCAGTGAGAACGCTTGGAGTTCGTTTCTTTCTATAACACCTACGTGGGAAATCTGCTTGTGGATGTACTTCATGGAGCAGCAAGGAGAATGCCTTTGCAGCGCCCGTACACCAGTGGTGGCAGTGACTTAGTGCTTGGGATGTTACCAGGGGCTGCCCAGGTGCTCCTACCTGCGCTACAATGACTGATATCACTACTCTTACCTCTACTGAGGTATGCAATCGCCTCAGTGCTGTTGATGCTGTAATTATTTTTTGCCAGGACGGCTCCTTGTTGGAGCGTCTTGCTTACCTACTTGCAGGTAGGATGTTGCCTAAAAGGAGCTCTGGTTGCACGTTCAGTCCCGTGCTGCTGCTGCATGTTTGCGTTTCCTCTTTTTTTGTTTCTCTTTCATTTTCTTTATTTTATCCGCTTCCTTTTCAAAGACACGCACCTTTTTGGGAATTCTTAATACAAGGGGAAAGAATGTGTTTAATATGTAAGTTATACTTTGGGTTTCCCAGGACTCACATCATGCTGTAATGTCTGGGTAGTCAGCAGTGAGGAATGAGTCTAACTCCTTGCTAACTTTCCTCTGAAATGAAATGCAGTGAAAATCGTTTGTTTGTTTTTTTATTATTTAATAATGGGGCCCCCCAAATCTTCCAGGCTTTTTATCTAATATTTTTGACCCTCTGGAGTGTACTGACATTCAGTTAAACATCTTTCCATGCCGGTGGAGGCATGTATGAGTATCTTGTATTTTGGGAAGTGCAACTTAGCTATGCTTTATATTATTTTTTTCTCTATTATAGCTTGGTTTGGATATGTGAAGGCATAGAGCTGGATGTAAACTGATGTGTGCTGTGGCTGTAGGCAGTTGTAACAAAAGTGGTGTTACCCTTCTGTTGCATCATCGTGCTTTCCTTACTCTTGGGACAAAACTAAGGAAGATGACTTAGCGTTGTCAAAGTTCAGAGGTGCCAGTACTCTTACAACATTTTAACTGGAATATAATGCTTCAGAAAGAGCACTGAAGATGTGGGATTTCACATGAATCAGTGAGTGTCTCCAGGAAATGTTTCATCCTAAGGACAATTTTAAAAATGCATCCTTGCTTGATAAAGTGCTAATATTCTACCTCTGCCTCTATTACTTATTAAAAATTGAATCCATATAAAATTAATCCAGGTGCTTAACTGCTCAGTGGTATAGCATTAAAGCTACAAGTGTTGGACTACTTAGAAAAGACAGTGGAATAAAATACTGAATCCTTAAGCTTGCAGAGTTTATTCCAAAGAAAAGATAAAATCTAGCCATACGGGCTGAAATGAGCTGGGGACGGTGCACCTGGCTTTAGAACCGTGGCATTCAACCTGCAGAACGTGTGAAAGCTGGTAAGATAAGTGTGTGCAGAAAGTATGCTCTCTTTGAGCTGCAGTTGGAGGCGTTGGAAATGGCTCCTTTTAAGAAAAGGTGGATGACAGCAGCACTCTTATCAGTAATTTTGCAGTACTTGTGAATTTGCAGTACTTGTGAACTTGCAGTATAGAGCAGGTTTTGCTCCTATAGCTATAGATAGTTGCTGTTTGTGGAAAAGGGAGGCATCCAGGACAGTAGAACTCTGTTGTTTGGGAGGCAGAAAATCTCCTTGAAAATCGTTGGATTTAGGCTGTTCTTTCTTTTTCAGCTTCTTTTCCTTCTGTTGCACAGAGTAAAGCCAAGAGGTAAAGGAAGTTAATGTCTGATGACCAGGTACTTTTCTCCTCTGAACTTGGATTGTGCTTCTGCCAAGTGCTACTTCACTGAGTGTCCCATGGGAGACTACTGAGCTTCACAAGTTCTGCACTGCACACAGAAACCAGACTTGATTGTGACTAAAAAGAGTTTTTCATTGTTTTGTTCTACAAAATGCAAGCTGGAGGCTGAATAGCCAGGCTAGTGCTGTGTTCCTTGTTTGTCCTTAGAGTATCTCCTGTACCAGCAGTCATGAGGTGGGAGACCACGTCTGCTGGGGACTCTTTCACACACCTTCAACAGGACAGATTCTACCCTGAAGCTTTGGTTGTTGTGTTTTTCCCCTAAGTACTACTAGCTGAGTGGATGGTGGGTCTCTCTCTTCCCAAATGGAGGGAATTTCTGTGATCATCAGTTACCCTCTTTGTTAAAAAGAAAAAAAAAACCACGTTTACAGCATTTGAGCATTTTGCACTTGATGAACTTGTCTGTCTGTCTGGTGAAGACCAGGCAAGCACTGCCTCTGACCTCAGGTCTGGGGTCTTTGTGGTCTGTGCTGTTCCTCCCAAAACTGCAAGTGTCTTATGTCATAGACCACATTCTTAACAGGGAATTGCACCCTTGGTTAGCTTAAGCTTCCTACTGCAGGAGGAAATTGTTGGGCTGTGCTGTTAAAAGGAGGAAATGGGTAAAGGCATGGGGAGGAAAAGGAATGGTGAGGTTTCTAGTAACGCCTTTCTGATTCTCCTTCATTATTGTTGAGTAGTGCAGATACATTGTTCTAAGCAATATGAATATTTTGAAGAGGCCATGAGAAATGTTCCTAGCTTAGCTTAGTGTCTTTAGGCCTTTGGAGAGCAGAGAAATAGTGTGAAAATGAGGAGAGCATCATCCTTTGATTTTCTTTTTTCTTAACTTTTCTTGAATACAGTTCTGTGTAGATTTTACACTGTCCCTGTCCCTCAAATTGCATGCAGGTGTTGGAAGGGACAGTCAGACATATCTGCTTCTCTCCTGAAGGGACAACAAATTGCAAAGCTCATCTGGCTGTTGTTACCTTTGGATCTGCTTACTGTGGCAGACTTTCTCTGAGAGAGCTGATCTGGCTTGCTGTGGTTTGTGTTGCTGATGAGCCAGTACTGCTGGAGGTGTGTACTTCACGCATCTGGGCTTGTGTTCTGTCTCTGCCTTATTTTAGGCTAGCATGCTGGTGTGAGGCTCAGCTGCTGCACCAAGGCTCCTCTCCGTCTTCCTTGGAGGCAAAACAGCGACAGGTACAGGTCCTTGGCTCCTATTTGCAGCTCAGTTGTCTTCACTTGTGTATTTCGGCCTGTCCTTGGTGAGCTTTTTGCTGCCTGCAGCTTATCTGGGCTGATAGTGGGTAGCTGTTGAGAAGGCACAACTGAGTGTTGTAGCAGGTGGCTGGAGGCGGGAGGACAGTGAGCAGCAGGCACCTGCGCAAAGGAGGAGGGAGCTGAATGATGTCCCTTTCTCCTAATTGTGTGGGCTCTAAGGTTGTTTCTGCAGGTGAAGGCAGGCAAACATCGGCATCTGCACCTCTGCAGCTAGAGTAGTGGCTTTCCAGAAGTGCACTCAATCTCTCCTGTTCTCTTCATTGTTTCTCGACTGTAAAGCTACATGAGGGATTCGATGTTTTCATAGTTCATCAGTCCTTTGTTTTGGAATAAAAGAAAGGGCTTATTTTTAACTTATTTTATGTTTTGATTGTTTTAGGAGGTAGTTACCCACAGTGTTCTTAAGACACATTAGGAAACTAAAGACTGTGCTTCAGAGTCTGTAGTTTCTGGCTGTAGACAATTTCTTGAAGTCTGAACATAAAACTAAGTGCTTAATGATGCATTCTTTCCATCTTTAATATCCCAATAGTGCCCTCTGTTTAGCAGGCTTACCTGGGTTGATTGGAAACTTCTCTCTTCAAAAGAACCAATGCCAGTCAACTCTTCCTGAGGAGGAATCAGCAAAAATGTGGCAGACCTGAGGAACCAATTCAGATTTAACAGATAGTGAGTGAAAGTCTTCTGCTGCAACCAGTAGAAATTTCAGCTGCTCTGTAGGATTTGATCTGACTTTCACAACTGAATGTGTCTGGCAAAACAATGCCTTCATATCATTAAACACACTGCCCTCTGGGAATTATGGTTTAAATCTTGGCAGTATATATAAAACTAATTTCTAGATTTATGGTTTTCACAAAATAGCAGATGCACTCTGAATACTGAAGCACTGAAATACGATGCTCAGTAAAATTAGTGTTTTAGACTGTTCCAGTCTTACAGTCAGTTGGGGCTGTATTGCACAGAATTACACCTCCTGATTGGTGAATATTTAACTTTTTTTAATCCTTAGAAAACGTGAGCCTGACTTCTATTGCTTTTGTGGTATTTAAAGGACCCTTTAGGTTACAGCAGTAAAAATAGCATCATTCACGCACAAATGGATGAAAAAATACTGAAGATATTTCAGTGTTGTTTTCTCAAAGGCTGATAAAATAGATAAGCTTTGAGTTGTTTATATTGAGCGGTTTGAAATAACAGCGTTCTTTAAGTTCTCTTACAGAACCAAGTACTTGCTGTGCCACATGGTGGAAATCTGTGGTATGCTTATTGAGTAGAACTGCATCTTACAGTTACTTACACAAGTTTTGCTATAAGTTGCAAAGATTTTGAGGAGTGTGAAGAACAAATATTTTCTATTGTCCTAGGGTTTGTCTTTTGTCGTCTGAAGTTTTTTGCTTAAAGCTACTTCTCCAAAAATTCTGAGCATTTCACAAGAAAAAGGTGTTCAATTTACAAAGGAGGAAATACCATAATAGAGGCAGGTAATCTAATTGTTACTCAAATTGTGATGGGTAAGGTCTGTCCTGCCATTACTGTCACCTTAAGAATGGAGTCGTCTGGCAGATCTTTTCTACCAGTATCTCTGTTAAGTACTCTCTAGTCAAGACTGAAGTAGGGAAAACATGATGGTAGATAGAAAATCCTTGTTACTAATGAGCAAGTCTAGTTTCTTTTAAGCTTGAAGAACTCGTGAAGATCAGTGTTCTTGCTAGGTAACTTGGTGAAGCAGATGGGTGTTAAGATGGCACTTGGTTTTCATAGCTCATGTTTGCAGGTGTCTTCTCTAGTGCACAGTCTCAGTTTGTCAGAGGCAGAAGAGATGGGTTTGTTAGTATTAGCTGCTCCTAGGAAAGTTTCTTGTGTGGATATTCAGGAAGAATTGGAAAGTGGGTGATGCAGTATCCTCTGGTTGGCACACCACCTGAAGGCTTTTGCCTGCAGCTTGCCAAGTGGCAGATGACGGATAGTTGGAGTCCTCAGGAAGCCAGATCCATCTGACTGCTGGTGTACTGCAAGGGAATCTGTGCTGCAGGAGTTAAATGTACTCATGGAATCATGAAGGTTGGAAAAGACCATCAAGATCATCTCATCCAACCATCAACTCATGTCTGTTACTGCTCTAGCCCATGTCACTTAGTGCAACATCTATGCTTTTCTTGAAAACCTACAGGGATGGTGACACCACCACCTCCCTGGGCAGTCTGTGCCAATACCTCACCACTCTTTCTGGGAAGAAATTTGTCCTAATGTCCAATCTGAACCTCCCTTGGCACAACTTAAAGCCATTACTTCTCATCCTATCGCTGGGCAGACTCCCACCTCACTATAGAACTTCTTTTCAGGAAGTTGTAGCGATAAGGTCTCCCCTGAGCCTCCTCTTCTCCAGGCTGAACCATCCCAGTTCCCTCAGTTGCTCCCTGTAAGATTAGTGCTCCAGACCCTTCACATCTCCATTGTCCTTCTTCAGAACGCGATTTTATAACTTCTCATCACTGTTGAAATATCATGCTGTTGGTTACAGTTTCAACAGTATCTATGTAGAGAGGAGTTAATACTTCTATGAAAATTTTGCTGTCTTCTACATGAGTTTTTGTTTGCTGCTGTTTAGGAGAAGGGGGGTAATCAGTGTTATAACTCAGTGTTAAGCCCCTTGGTCGCCTTATTGAAATATATGAAAACCCATTCTAAAGAAGGGTGAATTTCTACTCCTAGAGGAAATTGAGTGGAATTCAACCTGCTGCTGTTCTCTGTGTGAACTCCAAGAAAACAAACGTCTCATTGTAGAGCTAATCTGGATTAATTGAGTTAATTCTCCTCTTAGTTAAAGGAGACAGGGATCTAAAGGGGGATGATACTGCCTTGCATTAGAGCTCTGTCATGGTGCCAGGTTTGTCTTTTAATACTGTCTCTTGATATAAAATTCCTGTTAATTAAATGCTGTGTAAGTTTCTTGGTCCTTTGTTACAGCTTCTCTGTAAGAGTGTTCTGGAAATGCTAAGTGCAGGGTACTGGTTCTTACGAAGCATGTGCTGCAATGTGTCAGACTTCAAACTCAGTATTTAAATAATTTAACTTCAGTAAATACTAAGACTTCAGGGTAAGCTAGAAGAGGGTGTGGTGTATGGATTCAATACTTCTTTGCAGCAGAAGTTCTCTTGAAAGCAAGGTGATACCACTTGGTCTTCTTTGAGGTATTATTTCGTTGCTGTCAGCTGAGTCCTCTGCAAATACACGAAACTCCTTCATGAAGTAACTTGGGTCCATTAGGACTCAAAGTCAGATTATTTTATCTATAGACAATCCTAGAACTGTTTGATTCCTTAGACAGGCAAGAAACCAAGCCTTGTGTAGTAAAGTTGCAAGCCACGAAGATAAGATGGGGAATTGCTGGTGGGAAATTATGGAACTGTAGAACAATCACAGGAGCTGAAAGACATGGCTCAAGGACACGAGCTAAATGTTCTCACGATATCAGATAAACCTGTGCCTCATATAATGCAGAGTTGGCTTGAAATCTCATATGCTTGCCCATAATAAAACCAGAAACTCTTGGGATTCTAGTGTAATAAATACACTTTGAATTGGAATAGAAACAGTAGTACCATCTTGGAACTAGGCCCAGAAAACATCTATGATCTGTCAATTATTTACAGTCCCTCTAAGATTCAACACAATGTCCAGGTTTCCTTCAATGTTTGGACATCTCTTGTTTGCTATAAATAAAAGGCATTCTACCTTGCAGATGGAGTGGTTATGTTTTTATACAGGAGTTTTACTGTAACTCTGGAAAGTTGCATGGGTATTTTCAAATAATGAAGTTTTAACTGTGTGAGCAGTGTAGGAAAACTCTTAATGGGAGCAAGGGCCCGTACTCTGTGAAGAGGCATAAATGCTGGCAGGGGAGAGGGCTGGACTGCTAGTCTGTGAGGGAGAGATATCTGTCTACGCACAAAAAATGCATTAGTGAGCAGCTAGCATCCATCGGTTTGGATAAGACTTACTGATTAAGCTGTGTCTGAAACTTGGCTTCAGGTATTTGCGTTTTTAGCCTTTTGTTATGTTAGAAGTTATAGGCCAGAGTGTTGTGGTTTAACCCAGCAGGTATCTCAGCAACATGTGTTCGTTTGCTCATTTCCCCTCCTTCCCAGAGGAATGAGCGAGAGAATGAAAAAAAGACAAACACTGAAGTAGAACTCACGGACTGAGATAAAACTATTTACTGATTAGAGAAAAGGAAAATAGTTGTGACTGTATATATGTGAATGTGTACAACAAGTGATGCACAAGAAACTGCTCACCATCTCCCAGCTGTTGCCCAGCTAGCCCCCTGAGCTGTGGAAGCGAGAAAGATGAACTCCCACCCCCTTTAAAGCTTTTTCTGCTCAATGTCATGTGGAATATCCCTTTGGCCAGTTAAAGTCAGCTGTCCCAATTCTGTTCCCTCCCAGCTCCTTGGGCCCTTTGCTGTGCCTTACAACACTGTTTAGCAGGCAATTGTAAACATCTGTGTGTTATCAACATTGTTTTTCTCCTAGAACAAAAACAGTATCATATCAGTCACTCTGAAGATACCAATTCTGTCACAGCTGTAATGAAGACTCAGCTCACAAGTTCACATTGTGGTTGTACAATTGGCAAAGGTGCAATCAGTTCATTTAAAGCACCCTTTATGTGGCATATGTATGGTATTTCCCTGCACACTTGTGTTTTATCAAGCCTATCTCTGTTGTCTTGTAGCATAAGCGCAAATTAGGATTATTCCCTTTGAATGCTTTTCTTGACATGGAGATTCATGTACCTCTGTGCAAGACGAGGTGCCTTGCATTAGAAGTAAAAGTTGAGCATCTAATGGTGGTACTGCAGAATCCAGGCACTCTAATCGCTGTTTCTGAGTCAGTGGCACAAAGACCCATTAGTATAGAAACATCCCTGGAACAGGGAAGCCATGCAAAGTATATCTTTTGAGATATGTAATTATTGAATTTGCGAAATGACACATAAAGAGATTCAACTTCTTTAGGGTTTGTGTATGTGGTAAGTGATTCTAGTTGCTGCCATACAAGTGCTGATTATGAGTTGATCATGGTTGAATTCCTCTTGCTTCTGCTAACATCATCTTCCACAGGTTGGTAATGATTGTCATATGCAGTGAAGTGCTTTATGAATGCAGTCTACTACAAGCTGAGCAAGTCAATTTGGTCCATGTAGTGTACGCAAACCCTCTGTCCTGCTTGTATGGAAACCCTTAAGACATATCACAAGAAATCCCCAAGCAGGAAGCATCTGTGGCTCCCCCAGAAGATCAGATGTCCAAGTACAGTTGTGTTCAATTTAGAGTAGAGACAGCACTCATCTCGGAGGGCTAGGTGCTAAACCTAGCAGCAAAACCTCTGGGGTTGCATCATTCTAAGATTGTGAGAAGTTGCATTTGTTATTGGTGGCTCCATATTGGGCTGTCTTCCTTTCTTCATATTCAGTACAGTAGTAGACATCTAGGAAGACTCAAGTACTAACTCGGGGGGCTATGAGAAACAAGTAGGTACCATGCATGCCATAGAGTCCATACTTAGTCTGAAAAAATAGGGCCCAACATATTAGTCAAGGCTAAGTTGGGTCGCATCGGTATCCAACTCACATATCCTGTCTTTCGTGGTGTTTCAGAAGAACTTTATTCATCTCTGGTGGCCTTTTACAGCCTGTTCTACAACACAATACACCTTGCTATGGTTGCTGTTTAAGCACTCAATCTTTAAGAATGAGTGTTTTAGATCTGTCTTACTTCTGAAATATGTAACTTTTAAATGACTCAAAAAAATTGCTGCTTTTTTTTTTTTTGAGAATGCCTTCAGAGAAAAAAATTGTCTCCAAATCTGTTGTGTGGATGAATGGCATTTAGCCCTTTGTTTTTTGGATTTCAATTCATCCTAAGTAGCCAGGCTAAGAAACTTAAAACCAGTGTTCCTTTCAAGTTGACATTCGGTTCCTACTAAAACATTCTCTTTAAAACTTGCTCTTACCTTGTAACGTTTTAAAAACTGTTCCTTTGTTTTGAGTAATTTGGTAAAAATAGGTGGTTTCATTTTTTTTAGGAATTGAAAGCACTTAAAAATTACTGTCGTAACATTTTTGTTGTTAAAGTGTTCACTCTTTGTTTTGGGATATGGAGGTCTCATTTAACGCTGTATTTGTAATTATTGTTATTTTACCTGTATTTCAATGGATCCCTAAAGTAAATTTTATTAGAATTGTGAGCATATCTGGTGCCCGCACCCCTTGTTTCAAAATAAACAACCATTGTTTGAAAGCAGCTATGGTACCTTGTATTCTCTTAAACGAGTAGGGCATGATTTGGTTTGTTCTCGAGTGTTTTCTTTAGGAAGCAGGTGTGAAAGGTATGATTTCCTAAGTAGGAGACTTCTTTTCACTTTCTTACCTTGCGCTGCAGTCTACTGTTGCAAAGCAGTTCTAAAGAGCTGTTGTGCTAAGCAGTTCTGTTGGAAATCATGTAATCCAAGTGGCAATTCAACATGACAGTTTAAGCTTCAAATGTAACAACATATGGTGCATCTCCACAGGAGTACACCTGCTAGCTAGTGCATCTCAGGTATGTGCAAGCTCCTTTTGGATGTTCTCCTTCGGAAGTGGCCTTGACAGAAATCTAATGGTGAAAGTTGCCCTTGTGGAGGGGGGCTTTTAGCATTCATTGCTGTGCAGTACTGTTGTGGAAGCACTGAGCTTTGCTTGGTGGCACAACTTAACATTTACTTACAATAGTGCATTTTTTTTGTATTATTCCCTGAACATAGTGAAGCCCGTGCAGACGGTATTAGTGATATAAACACATTTCTGCCTTAGTCTTCATATTGTGTTGTTTACATCTTTGGTAGTGTTTTGCCTCTGATGTCTCTGGTTATAATGAAGAGATACTTGTCCCTCAACTCCCTCAGGTATCCTGGAAGCTGCTCTTTCCACTAACCTGTGTTTTTTCTGATTCCCAGCTTGGATGATAAGCACAGACATGGCTTAGAAAACTTGAATTGGATTCTAAAACAGTTTACATTTCCTTGTCTGGTAGAATTGGGAAAGCATAAACTTATAGCTGAGCTGTCTCGTATTTGAAGCAGCAATGGGAATTTAACAGATGGTCTTTGGTTTTCCATGGCACAGACTCCTGTTGTGCCCAGGTAAGAGGTTCTGTGGGTAGTGACTGC
The DNA here is from genome assembly GCA_013399175.1 of Odontophorus gujanensis. Classification (NCBI taxonomy): domain Eukaryota; kingdom Metazoa; phylum Chordata; class Aves; order Galliformes; family Odontophoridae; genus Odontophorus; species Odontophorus gujanensis. The sequence continues at coordinate 128,862 of VXAB01001562.1, forward strand.
CCAGCCTGGGTTGAGTGGAGCTGTGCACCCTTTCTGAAGGCTGAGCTCCTGAAGTATCTCTATAGGAGAATACAGGTCACTGAGGAGACAGGGCAGAGCACTCAGAGAGAATTCAATTTGAGAACCTATAGTGTGGCTCCTTCTGGTTAGTTTCAAAGGAAGTTGAGCTGGGTCTTGATTGTCAATTCCTTCCCTCTTGGATTTCCTACTGTACTGCAGCTGGAGGTGTGTATGTGGGGAGAAAAAGAATTACTTAAAATAGCTAGTTTTATTTTAAATGTCAGCCAAGGTAAATAAATAGTATTTCAAATGATGCTACTGGCGAATTCCTAGCAAAACAGTTGTAATTAATTGTAAAATGGCCTGCTAATTCAGGAGACATCAGAGCCTTCCCATGAAACACACAAACAACTCTGGTAACTGGTCACTTACCTTTTCTGCCTGTGAACTGAAAATAGGAACAGCCTTGCAACCCTGAAGGGATTGTGCCTTGGACTGGTCATCAAAATGCATGAGAAGAATGTCTTACCTCTTCTCTGAAGCTACTTCTGTAAAACTGTCAGTGTATGTGTCCTGTAAACTTGTGAGTGCTGCCCAAAAGAGGGCACCTTTGGTGCTAGGAGGATGCCTGTCAGGGTTCTGCAGCTATGTTTGATATTTTGCTCAGAGATTATGGCTAACTTTTTAAATGTTAAATGTGCTGAGTGCTGTTGTCTGAAACTTCGTTTTAAACTCTTCAGAGATTTATTCCCTGTTGTTCCTGTGGGGTTGCAGTGTACTGAGTGACTGCAAGACCTGGTCTGTGTGGTTTGGCAAAAATTGGTTTCTTGTGAATGTGAAAACAGCTCCTGACAAGCAGTGTTCTTTTTCTCTCTCTCTGTTTTTATTTCTTGAGTGTGAAGATTGGAATCTTGCACTTATCTCCTTGCTAGTTCTGATAGTAACACCTTGGTGGCTTTACAGGTCTATAGTGAGCTTTCTGTTTCTACAGCTACACACAGTGCGTGAAACTTTGAGTTCTGTGCAGTTTTCCTCTGGGAGAAGATATGTGTTCAGCCACTTTTTGGAACCTTTGTTATTAACTTTAGGTCATTTCTTCTGTTTCAAGGTGGAAGGGAAGTATCCAAAGGTTGTGGTCTTTTTTGTATGTTTGTTTGAAGCTATGGAAAAGTATAATTTGCCACAGCCACAAATAGAAACTCTTCTCGATGGCTTTTGAATTGTTTCGGATGATCCATTCATTGGTTTGCTGTCACTTTTTAACGTTGGGTCATAATTGTCAGAACTGTGTTTGAGGATTTAAAGTGATATCTTGTTACTTTTCATAACACAGATTGTAGTAATGGCAGTTTCAAATTTGTCTTCATTTATTTTCTAGTGCAAACCATTTATAGTACTACACCTGCAAGAACAGTTGTAACAGGTTATCATCATGTTTGCCATACTGGTTTTATGGTTCTAATTTTGCTAGTTGTTGCTGCAAAAAACTACAATGTGAATTTGCTTCCAGTGTATAGAAATTCTGCTGAGTTATACGAATAGAGCAGAATTTAAGTTTGTTCTAAGTGCAAAGGTTCCTGTTATGCCGCAGAGGCCTAAGTAACTACACTGTAGTGGCCTTGGGTAACTGCTTCTATGGATGGCCTCACCCAGAATGAGCTTAAAGGTGTTTTTAATTGTTTTGATGAAGCACGGATGTCCTTTTTTATACTAATTCTGCTACTAGGTAGAAAGCTGCCTTGCATTTCAGTGCATGATGCTGTTGGAGTACTTGATTGTCATGATGAAATGAGTTACTAGGAGCTGTCAGTATTTATGGTGGGGAGTGTTGGTGTTGCTTTTTGTATGCTTTTTTTTAATTGCTCAAGAATTTGCTTATAAACTGTATTATATTTGCATAAGCTTGCTGTCGTTGTTGCTTTTGTGTTAATTTCTTGTCAAGTGCTGCAGGGAGCACTCCCCATTGAGGTGACTGGAGGAAAGAATACTCTTCAGGCATGATTTTCATTTCTGGTGGAACTTAACTGAAACTTCACACCAGTTGTGCCAAAAACACCCAAATAACTGAGCTAACTGGTAATTATTCTACTGTATGCAGTATGAATCAGAGATGTAGGATCTGTGCTTCTGTCAGTTTTGCTTAAAAAACCGAAATGATAAAATATCCAAATACATCAAAACAAAGATCATAATATGTTCAAAATCTTAAAAAGTAGAGCTAGCACTGATGTTTTTAAGTAAGCTGAGAAAGGGAGAACCTCAAACTAATAGAAATAATACTTCTGACCTAGTGCAGAGAGAAATGCTCTTGCTGTCAAAATGTGTGCATCCTCAGCTTTCTCTCTTCCCCTGGAATCTGCATAAACATGTGATGTGAACAAGGAGAAATGCACTTTTCTAACTGATGAGAAATTGCATGCTATGAATCACTGTTTAAATAAGATAGTGTGAAAAGAAAATTGAAAATCAGGTATGTCTTCTGTGATTCCAGGCATTCATGGATTAAATTAAAACATCCAACTGTACCGAAATGTAACTATAGTCAAGATTTCAGTGGAGCGGGAGAAAGCTGAGTTGTCAGATGGAGCAAGTGTTTGTCTGGATATGCAACTGTCTTGTGAACCTGCCCTGGCAAGGTTGGTTGAGAACGGGGGGAATCGTTCTAGATGCTGCTCTTGCAGTCTTAGTTTATGTGCCATTTAAGTAGCAATATGTTGTCTTTACAGAATTTGATGCAAAGTTTTTTGTTACCTCGCAGTTTCATCCTATGCATTTGGATGTGGAGGATGAAAAGCTGTTTCCAAGCATGTGGTTGTAGCTTCATGTTTATTGGCTTTTTTCGTGCTTGCTGCTTTAACTGTGCTGTTTATTTTAACTCAGACAAAAGCAATGTTTTAGGCTGTATTGCATGGTGTATTTTGACTTCTTTCAACAGGTAGTGAAAATATCATTCTACTGATACAGGATTACTATAAACCAGGAAGTATTATTAGCATGCATAGAATATATGGGATTCTTCAGATATTGGCCAACCTGCAAGAAAATTATCAGAATTACAGAGCTGTGGGAGTTGGAAGTGATGGGATCAACCCCTACCCTGCTAAAGCAGGTTCCCTGGAGTTCTATGTAGTCCTCAAAGGAAAAAAAAGAGAAGTTTAAATACTCTTATTTGTTTATCTAACATTCATGCCTCCATTTCCTCCTTTTACGTGGAAATGCTCTCGTGTGCTGGGATGTGTGAGCAACTACTGTGGGGCAATGGTGGTAGCTGCTGTTGGTGGTAGAAGGAATTGATGTGCCAGCAAAAACAAGCTGCTCTGTAGCTCCTATGAAGGATCTGCGGCAGTTGAGGTCAGGAGTCCATCTGGCTTTTGTAGTTGTGACCCTGACAGGAGGTCTGAATGTTAAAAAGTCCAACCCTGCTAAGGACTGACAGGGAGAAGGGGAGGCATTGGTAGCTGAATGGCTTCCAAATGCAGAGTAGATGGCACTGTGTTATGGCATATGATTCTCCTTAGAGTACTTCTAATAGAAAGCTTTAGTAAAAAAAATACTTCTGTTTGTTTAATTGTTGGTCATTATTGCTGACAGGCTGAGAGAAAGGTGGTAGACTCAGTCATGCTCTGCTGATGTTGCTGTAGGCTTAAAAGGAAAAGTAAACACCAAAAAAAAGTAGGAAAGTCTACTTTTTCACTGGAATCTTCCTTTTTGGCTGTAAGCAACCTTGATTGAACCCATAAATCTGAACGTTTTTGGACAGATCCTTGTCAGAGGGACATCTTCAAATAGCCTTAGCTTTCAGTGGGGACCACTGCCTTCTGTTTAAGGGGATGGTCTTGATGTAGGCAGGTGAACTGGTATTATTCATGCTCGAGTTTCCAGTACAGGCTTCCTCTAAGCTGTGTCTTTACCTGTAAGTGTGCACCTAAGTGTTCAGAAAGTCAAAATGTATAGAAGCAGTGAACTCTGATAGTGGTGATGCATTTTGCAGGCTGAAGAACTGTTTGAAGGGTGTTTACTATTTAAGAGTATCTGTGCTGTGGGGGTGGAGGAATGTCTTGTCTTTTTTTTAATCCCAAATGTCTTGTGACTCTAATGATGGATTGGTTTGCAATTTGTCATGTAAAATTTTGATATGACCATCCAGTCAAGTTTGTCACTTGACTTTAGGAGTTGTTTTCTGTCATAAAACAAAGAGTAAAACTATTATAAGCTTTCAGCTCTTATTGGGCAGCTGTTCCTTGGAGTAAAAAAAAGATTACATTTGCTTATCAGTGCTGTCTAGCTATTTCTTACACAGAAACATAGCGAAGTCACAATATCCTTTAATTTCTAACTGTCTGGATGTTTTTTTTTCCAACAGGAACTGTTCTTATCAGAAGCAGTAATGGCCAACTGATGCTAGTATCTCAACAAGCAATAGCACGAGCACAGCCTCAACCACAAAATAACACAAGTGTACAACTGTCCGTACCTACCAGCACACCTGCAGTCAGAATATGTGCTGTACAGGTAACTTCCCTCACAGGTTTAATTTGTATGTTAATGTGGTCATAACAGTGTTTGCAAATAAGCTGTTAAGGGTTAACTAAGCATTTGAATGTTTTCTGAGCAGCATGGTTGGTGTGTTTTGTACATAAACATCACTGTCCCTATCTTTTTCTAGCTGCTAGTTGTTACATTTGGTGTAGTACAACTAAACTCTCTGACAAGAAAGATGTTTTGTGGAGTTTTTCTTATTTTTTTAAACCAGCTGCTACCTAAATGGTTACTGCTGGTATAACTGCAACTTTTTGATCTTCTGATGGGATACTTCTCTGAAACAAAAGGGAGCTGAGAACCTTTCTCTTGTTCCCAGGATGTTCTTTCACATTCCGTAAACCCTGCTGACGTTTTGCTTACAATTTTTATAATGGAAAGTGAGAGTTGATCCGAAGAAGTGACATCTACTTAATACTCCCAACATCTTCATCCTTTAACCATTTTATTTTGATTAGGTATTTTGGCCAACTGTCCCTGAATATGTTCTCACATACAAAGCTGGTAGGCTGATTGCTTTGCTGAAAAGTGTTCCAAGAATATAGGCTGTGTGAATATTACTTGTCTTGTTATTTTATGAGCAGATATGTTGGTTTATATCAAATAAGAATAAATACCAACTTCAGGGTCTGTTTTGTCACTGGCTTGTCTGACAACTGTTCTCTGCATATGTATGAATACTATTACTTTTTTTTTCTTAAGAGCTCTGGCACTCAGTTAATAAAGAAAGCAGTACCTACTGCCTTGAAAACACTATCTCAAACAACAAATGCTGTGACTTCTACTGTTCAGTCACCTGCTGTTATACAGGTAGGTGGCAAGCTTCATTGTACAATGAAAGAAGTGATGGAGAGAACTGAAGAAAATATAGGTGCATTCTTGTTATTTCTAACTCCAATCTGGTTTTCCCTAAGCTGATAACTTTTGCTGTTAATTTAATTATGTTTCTGCCAGCATGTGTCAGATCATCTTCCCTCACTGCAGTAGAAAGCACTTGCACAATGGCAGTGAACAATGTGTAAAATAAATAGTCTGAAGGGCCATTTCCAATGCTCTGTGGCTGAGCTCCTCCAAGCTCCGGCTGAAGCTTCTATGGGGAATGGAGACTTCCTAATGCTTTTTATGTTTGGGTTCCCTGATTACTTAAGGGGGAAAAAGTATACTTAAGATGATGGTGAGGGGAAAATGAGCTGTCTGTACCAGTCAAGTTTTTTTTTTTCAAGTTTAAGGTTTTTTTTCCTTTTTCTCATTATAGGCTGAATGAAGATCATAGCTAAAGACCTCTGTTCTCTGAGGGAAATAAGTGAATTTAGTAGACAGATTTCATAGATATGACTGTAGACATACAATCATTGGGGAATGTTTTACTGTTTTTATACAGTGTTTTTTGTCTTGTTTCTCTTTAGTGGAGAGAAATGCTGTAGGACTGCTCTGATGAGACCATTGGTACTTCTAGAGTATGAGATTCATAGATCCAGTTCTTCTTCTGTTCAGGGGACCATGGGTCTGGATCTGTGTGTGTGCGTGTATGATGAAAAGAAAGCTGCTTCTTTCTGTTCTGTTCTTCTTGTAGGCTGGAGCAGAAATCAGAGAGATTTTGCTTGTACTTGGCTCTTTTTTTTTGGAATTTTATTTTTGTGACCAAGAGCTTGGAGCTGACTGAACTGTAGTAGTTGACCAGGCATTCAGAAAACAAGAGAAAAAAAAAATCCAAGCTGGATGTATGTTCTTGACCTTGAGTGTGTGAAAGATGGAGAGATAAGTTTGCTGACAGCAGTAACTAACAGTCTGACTTACAGATTTGTCCTCCTGCTGTTCTTCTGTATTAACAACTGAAAACTACTCACAGCTCTGTCTGCGTTCTCTCTTCCTTCTCACTACAGGTGGATAATATTGGAATTGGAGGTGAAACCCAGAGACTTCCTGTAATACATTTTCTATTTTACTTAGAATGGAACCAATGTATGCTTTTTGTCTGTCAAGAACAATAATGGGTATTCTTGAGCCATTTTTATTTTGGAATACTAGCTTGCAAACCACGTGTTTGTGATCTCTATATGGAGGTCTTTAGAATGTAAAAGCAGCAGTCATGTGCTGTACTACCCTTACACTGCAGGGAAGGAAGAGAGAGGTAAGAGTTCTTCCATTAGATGGGTGAAGCTGCATACATCCTCACCATTTAATGTGAATAAATGTTGAAGGTCATCACACTATTAACTAATTTTCATTTACATTTGTCTTTGAAAAGATTCTTCTGTACTTTCTTGGTTCATCTTTGGTGTAATCAGTTCAACTTGAGGTCTTGTGAAGTGTTTAAAGAGGTAGATGGTATTTTTGGCAAGAAAGATTCTAGGAACTTGAATTTCTAGAAACTAATGAGCGTAGGACTTGATTTAGGCAGCGGGAAGGTTGACTAGGAAAAGTTAATATTGCTGTTTTGTTTGAATAGCTTTCTCAGAGTCTGTTTTGTGGAGTGTTGCAAAATCCTCAATGCAAGTCCCTTTTACAGTATTGTAAATAAGTGCAGTATGGATACACACTGTCACGGGACCACTTCTGTGTTTGCCCAAAGGTAAAGGTCTGACACAGGAGCCTGTATATAAGGTTGCAGGAACTGCCTTGGAGGAGGGAAGAAAAAGAGCCCTTGAGTCTGGCTTCCTTGGTGGCAGTGTTCTTCAGCAGTCCTAAAAGAACTTTTTTAACTGGTGTTAGCTTTGAATGATTTTTGAGTTGCAGAAGGCGAATGTTAGTGTACAAGTATGTCCTCACAAAAAGTGGATGACAGTGGAGATGACATGATACTTGACTTCCTTGTGTCCCTTATCCTGTGCTGAGCATAACCTGGCGTACACTGCTGTTTGCAGAACTCTCTGGTTGCTGACTCTAGGACTCTTCTCCTCATCTACAAAGATATTCCTTTGTTTTGATTCCTGAATGTTTGAGCTCAGAGGTTGTACAAAATACCTGCGCTTTTAAACATTTTTTTCCTTCTTCCCAGATGGAATAACATAGTTGCAAAGTATCTAATTAGCATCATGCTGGGGCACTTTCATTTAGATGCAGAGCACTTCTCTTGAAATGACTTAAAAATATGCAGGATTAATGCCATTTTTTTTTTTGTGTGTGTGTATGTGTGTGTGAGATTGTTTCTCTGTTGCTCAAAGTGAGAATGAGAATTGTCAGTAGTGAAAAAAGGTTGAGGGCAGATGACAGAAGTTAATTCCCCTGTACTTGTCTTCCTGGGAAAAGGGTCCAGCAGATTTCCTGTTGTTCCCTCCCTCAGCTGATAAAATACTGTTCTGAACCTGATGTGTAAACACACTGGAATTTGCAAGAGAGCAGCTCCAGCAAACCTCATGTTTTCAGTTTTTAAAAGCCCAGGGCATTGCAGCTTGACAGTTCTGTACTTTGTCCCCTTCTGTCTTCCTCCCTTCCATCTGTTTGTGGGATTCTCATGCCCAGTTTGCCTCCCTGTGGTCTTAGAGCTGTTGAGCTTCATCCTTGGAAGAGGCAGTGGTGGTGGCAAAGATCCTGCAGAGAGCTATTAAAGTGTTACCAATGGTGGGAGCCCAGGCTGGAAAGCTTTCTGGTAGCTGCCTGTTTGTTTCATATCAAGCTGGCAGCATTTTGTGGGGAAAATGTAACAAAAGTGCCAGTGTTTTCCTCTAGCTTTTAGCATTTGCTCACTAATTTTCCTGTCCTGAAAGATTTAAAAACATTTTGATATTCTACACGTGCTCTGTCCAGTTCTGTCAGTTTCTTTAGTTTTTTTTTAAATTGGTGATGAGGTAAGTTGGGCTCTTGCATTACCATGTTATGACTAACTGTTAATTAGCAATGCGATTGCTGAATGAAATTGATGCTTAAATGTGTTAAGAGTCAGCGAAAGCAATTGTGTTGGGCACTGTGGGTTTTTATGGACAAAATGTTACTTGTGCTCTGTTGTATCAGAAGAACAATGTGGTTGTTTATTTTTATTTTTATTTTTCCAATTAAACCCGAAATAGAAATGTTCTTAATTTAGTAGGTTTTCTTTGGTAACAGTATTTTTCAGCCTGGTTTGCGAAGGAGAAAGGCATTTGTGTTTGGTTTTGTTTTCCTAAACCTTCATAACTCTCATGCTGATGGAGCTTCTGAATCTGTTGGTAGATAAAGAGATTTGAAAAAGAGCTCGGAGTCTCATACATGAGTTTTGACAGGGCTTTGTGTGTCTGGATGAACTTGAGACAGATTGACATGGGTACCCATGAGGAAAAAACAGGAAGAACTTCTTAGGTGCTTTTGTGCAGCTGCTTTTTACTGGTGCATCCTTTCAAAACGGCCATTTTTCATCTGGTGCCTGTGTGATACAAAACCTAAGGGATATCCCAAATGGGAGAGGAGCTGCCTAGGATGAGAGGAATACAAATAATCAACTAAAGTCATCTTTATCTTCACAGTGTTGTCACTTAGCTTAGTGTTAAATTTATTAGTCTTAGACTGTAGGAGCCTGGCAAAGATTTAATTTTGGTTTTGAACTACGCATTTCTTCATGACTACTTTACTTTTTCTTTCACTTGAAGTTACAGGCAGTTTCTTTAATATTTGTAAGCCTTTGTGCTTCTCTACCACCCACTGACTTAAAGACAGGATGGCTATGAAGGTTCTGTGACTTAAATAGATTCTCAAAGGAAAAAAATCCAAACTTGTAAAAACAAAGATAGGTTTTGTTCATTTATGTTTTAAATAGTAATCTTGAGTGAGGAGGGAGGATACTACTTAATATGCTAGTAGAGTATAGCTAGTGTTTGTCATTGTTAATCTTTGGTTTAAAAAGTGTTAATTTTTTTTCTTTTCAGCCAGCAGCTGCAGCAGCTAGTGTTACTGCAGTTACTGCTGTAAAGCCTTTGAGTACTGGAACACCTGTAAAACTTCCAGTTACAGGACCACCTGCACAATCCATCTCCCAAAAGGCAGTCTCTGTGAAAGCAGAGGGCACAACAGTAGCACAGACCAGCACTTCTTCAGTAAGGAAAAAAAGTTTTTAATTAAAAATTAACATTCTCTACATTCAGCAGAGGTTGGAGAGCCAACTTGACATCTAACAGTCTTCTCTTTATTTCCACCATAGGAGATGCTAGAGAATGTGAAGAAATGCAAGAATTTCCTTGCTACACTCATAAAATTGGCATCTAGTAGTGGACCTCAAGCCACTGAGATGGGGCAGAATGTGAAGAATCTGGTGCAAAATCTGTTGGTAAGACTATTTTTTAAGCAAAGTCTGACATTTATATGTTGATTTTAATGTTGACTTCATACTTTTGTTCCTTCTCCTTCTACTTGTATTGGTGTGTTGTTTTTTAAACAGCTCAAGGGTTGGATTTGCGTCAGAATATATCGGATCCTTCAAAGTATTACGTTATAACATGCCTTTTAATTGGATTCCATGTGGTAATTTCTCCTCTCATCCCTGTTTCATTTTATGCACATTGGTAACTGTGACAACAGGAAGTTTGTTTTTATGTACTTTTTGTGTCATACATAGAACTGTTCTATGTTAGTGTAGTTTTGAGTCCTTGGTGACATACTGTGGTGGTTGTAGTGCAATGCTGAGTCTGTATTCCTGTTTTACTCTGGGACTGAACTGAGTTGCACGTTGATGAGCTCTACTGAAATGAGTGAAATTACCTATGTCTTTAAGTTAGTGAGATAGAGAAAATAATCTGATGGCTTGCCAGCCTATCTCCTTGTCTTGTGCTGTACTCCAGCACAACTGGACTTTCTTGGTAACGGTTTCTTCTCCTACTCCTTTTCTTGTCTTCTGTTTCTTGCTGCTGCTGTTTTGTTGTTCCACTTTAGCAGAAGGATATGTGCTGGTAGAGTGAGATGGCTTTACTAGTCATACAGAAGGAATTTCTTAGTCTAGAAAAGCATGGTGTAGAAAGAGATGTAATTTCAAAGAACAGATTGCTTTAAGATGCAGCCTTGCAAAAATCTTTGGTTTCCCTTCTCCCACTACATTTTTTTTTTGTCCCTGCTGGACTATACACTACAATTCCATTGGAGCGTACTAGAATTAATCCTTGTTGTGCTTATGGAGCTTTTTTTTAAAGAACAGTAATTACCAGCCATTAATAAATTGTTCAACTGTGCATTTGTTTGCTTTTTGCAGTATTTTTTAAATGCTGTTTTTCTGTTATTCAGGATGTATATGGTGTGAATGCAAAATAAAGTAATGTTTCATATACATGAGGGAAACACATAAGCAGCAGCTGTAAAGTAAAGTGGTCCTTAAGGCAGCATTTCATGGAATGGGTGTCAAGCACCTTAATATGCAGTGAGACATGGTGTACCAGATCCTTGAAATTGTATCAGTGGGACCTCAGTGACCTGTATCCACAGCCAGACAGGCAGCAGATCCAGTGGTAAAAAGTGACGTGCTTGAAGTTCTGTTCTTTGAATATGTGGTCCTTAAGCCCTCTGCTCTGATCACATAGCTCCTTGATGAAGTTGTTCTGTGGGAGGATAGAGGTGCAAGGCATAACTTCTCTGCTGACTGAGAGGTTGGCACGAGGGCCTCTCTGTCTTCTGTACCCTCCTGAAAGGAGGGAAGGGTCTCACCTGGAAGGGTGAACAGTAGCCACCAGTCTGAGGCTGCATACCACTTTGTCTGGGTTGCTGGGGCACTGATGTATAAGGGGATCTCAGGTGTCTGCTGCAGCTTCCTAACCTTCTGAAGCCACTGAAATAGGTGTTCGTGGTGGGGAATAGCCAAGAACACTGAGCCAGAGGACTGTTGCCCTAACGGAATGCAGAAGTGATGTTCTGATGTTTCTGTTTCTTCAGAAAGAAGGCATTAAGCATTCTGCTTTAGTGAGCATTAGACTGGAATCATTTTACAAAAACTATTGAGTTGTCTTTTGTCTCTGTTCTATATAAATTTTGATCCTTATTCAGATAAACTCCCTTAATAGTAATAAGTACTCCTGATGGGTTTTACATATTTCTGCATAAAAGATGCACTCAAAAGGATTGATTTTACTTACAAGTTTGTTTCTTTTTGTTCACTTTAGTGAATGTTTGAACAGATATCCTCATGTGTATTAGCAGCTACAGTGTCTGTAGGTGAACAAAATAATTTAATTGTCTAATACTTGTATCTAGATTGTAATGTCATTTTATCCTAAAACGCATTCTTTAAACATACAGGAGGAAAAAAGTATTTGAGTACTGAAATTGAACAACATCATGATAATTGAAATTTCCATGAATTGTTGATGCACCTGAAAAGGAAAAAAAAAAAAAAAAAGATTCATATGTGTGAATTATTGTTGCAATTATATTTTCCTTTTAGGAAGCAAAAATTGAACCAGAAGAATTTACAAAGAAACTGTACATAGAGCTCAAGTCTTCTCCACAGCCGTATTTAGTACCTTTTCTCAAGGTAAGTGCCTGACTGTGGACATAAGGTATTTACTGGGGGTGAGGAGAAGCAGGAAAGATAGTTTTCATTATTTCCTCCAATCAGTTGAGGAAATGGTATTTAGCCTAGCTAATGCTGTGTGACTGCTGCATTTGGAAAGACAGAGGTCTATGTGGGGGATTTCAGAAGAGTTCAGCTGTATTCTCAGATTAGAGAGTAATTACTCTCCAGTAACTACTGGAGACAAATCTTTTGGAAGCTGGTACAGCTACAGTAGAGCAGTTACTATGATGACCTTTTACTTTCTCAGCAAAGCTGTAGCTGTTTTGAATTCTAATACAGAAGAGTGACAACAAGTTGTTTTGTAGTAACAAGCTTAAACAATGTGCATAACACTTCTTGTCTGCTGGCTTGTGTTTGACTGCAGGCAGGTTTTTTTTGTTGTTTTTTTTTTTTTAACAAAAAAAAGTTCTCCTTTCTCCAGAAAGTTTCTGACAGGGCTGCTGCAACTTAGAGAAATTAACTGGAGATAACCTATCTCCATTCAAGCAAATAATTGCATAAATAAGAATATGCTTTCTACTACGTATATGCCTACTGTACTTTTTAATCATATGGTAGAATTTATTGACAAAACGAAAATGAACATCTTTGTCATATAATAACCACTAATTCCCAGCAAACTTGAAAAACTTGGTTATATTTACTTAATTGCAGTGTACACAGTATTCTTAGAACTGCCAGATCTATACTTCCTTGACATTCAGTATAGACACAGTGGAGAATCAAGGAAGAATAGTTTGGTAGTAAAGGTGGGAGAGAGGTTTGCTGAACTTTGCCTCCTTTCTTAATATTTGACAATACATTAAACAATGATCAGGTAATGTTACTTCAGGTATCTAGTGCTGATCTGTTCAGATATGGGATGAATGTTTCTGTTACAGTGGCAGCCTTCAAATGCTTTGCTAGTAAGTTTGCTAGACTAGAGGACTACAGTCTCCAAGTAGGAGCTGTGGAAGCTAGTAGAGCTGTTGGAAGGGGTTCAGAAAAAGGCTGTGAAGATTATCAGAGCTGGAGCACCACTCCTAGGAAGAAAGGCTGATGGAGCTGGGTTTGTTCATTCTGGAGAAGAGGGGGCTCCTGGAAGACCTTGTTATGGCCTTCCAGTACTGAAAGAGAGTTTATGAACAGGAGGAAGACTGACTTACTACGTAGGTAGATGGTGACAGGAAAAGGGGGATTGCTTTAAATTAAAAGAGGGGACATTCAGATTAGATTTTAGACAGAAATCCTTTTCTCAGAGAGCAGAGAGGTGCTGGCGCAGCTGCTCAGAAGAAGCTGTGGTGCCCCATCCCTGGAGGTGCTCTAGACCAGGTTGGATGGGGCCCTGGGCAGCTGAACTGCTGTGTGGCGCCCTGCCCACAGCAAGGTGGTGGAAGTAGGTGGGCTTTAAAGTCCCTTCCAACCTAAGTCAATCTTGATTCATTGCTAGATTGGATACAAATCATTATTTGCCTTTCTTTTTTTTTCAGTTCTGTTTAAATTGCTGGTGTTTTTCAAATGCCCTTACAAATAAGTTTGGGGGGGGGGGGAAGGCAGGTATTCCTGCACTCTGTTTGCATTATTAAGATATATTGTGTTTCAGAGTTTTTCCATGTTACTTTGTAGAATAATGTGTGCAACAACTGCAGCACAGGGTGCTCTGTTACTTTTGGACAGCTTTATCCTGGCTGCAGAATGACCAGGCTGTGTATGCAGGGTCAACACAACTGACAAAGCTTTTCTTTGGGCTCTGGTAGCTGCCAGGACAAGTTTGGCTTCATAAGTAATGTGTCTGCCTTCTGCGGGGACCTGGCAAAGAATCCCTACTGGACACTAGCTGTGTTCCCAGAGCAGTGTGGAGGAATCTCAGTATCACTGTGCAGCTCCAGCCTGCATCTGGCACAACCAGAACTCAACCTGGAGGTGGCAGGCTCCCAGGACTAGCTCATGCCTGGGAACCAATTATTGCATTGCATTTGCTAACACTTCTACAACCCTTTAAGTTCCTCAGGATTTTGTTAGTTTACGCATAGCCCTGTCTTCATGTGTTGATGTAAATGCTTATCCTGAGTTAATAAACTGTTTCACCATGTCGGGAGCAGTTCAGTTTTGTGTAAGGACTTCAGGGCAGTTCCATGGGACTTAGATTGACCTGTGTCAGGCCTAGGCTGGTGTCATGCAGAGCTGCCGAGTGCTGTCAAGTATCACGTAGGCTTTTCTGCTTTGGGCCTTATCCACCCCCTTAATGAGGTACCCTCTCCCAGTTGTATACAATGTTAACAATGAAATACTATGACTTCAACAGCACTATTGTGTTTGAATTTAACTGGCTTCATAGCTTTACCCATCCCTTAAAGCATCTTGCACGCTGGTTGCTTTTTTCTGACACACCTTAAGGCTGTGTAGCCAGCACAGACCAGGCTTGCTTGGCACATACTGTGGGCAGCTGCTACGGGGCTGAGTGCCAAGTGGCAGCTGACTTCACAGGCACTTCACTGCTGGCCTTGTTTGGGGGGAAACACTTGTGTCTCAAGTCTGGGGAGAAATTTGATAAGGGTTGTTGCCAACTCACTTTAGCTAGCAAAGTGGAATTTTAGGGAAGGTTTTCTGTAGAGTTGTCTCTTAACTTTTGAGCTGCACTTTTTGATGCAGTTGTTGCATGTGTTTTGTTTTGCTTGTTGCAATAGGTTGAAAAATACACTGACTTTGTCTGTGAAGCTGCCTTGATGCTCATATCTGTGCTGAATGCTTTTGGTGAATAAGCTGTATCAGGAGCACAAAGACGGATAAGCAGTTCTTTAAAAGATGAGGAAGCAAATATTAAAGATAGAAGTGTTGGAGAAAGCCCAGATATACAAACAGTTTGTTCACACATTATATTAGCAAGACATCACGTTCCTGTTGTATGAAGCCCAAAGCAGCAACACTATGCTGGAGACATAGAAACTTCAAAAACTGTCAGGGGAAAAAAGTTTTTGTGAGAATATACTGATAGCTGTAGAAATGATTTCCCCTGATTCTGAGCCATAACAGATTGTAAATAGTCAAGGAGAAAATCTATGGAGGGCATGAAGATTATTCTGTCCATTAACCTTCTCAAACATAGCTGTACTAAAAATGAGATGTTGCCAGATATCTTTACTAATGTTCTCCTGTTGCAGAAAGCTTAGCTGGCTTAAGCTGTGCTGCTGCAGCTATTCAGACATTAGTAAAGTGGTATCCCCCCCTAGTGTAGATACAGCTGTATTGGTATAGAAGTGCTTGCGCCTTCAGGACTTGCTTCTGATCCTATTGGATAATTTGTAGCTCTCTGTTGGAGAAACTAAATGCAATAAACACAGCTGTTATGATATAGCAGTCTTTTTTTTTCTTTTGGCAAAACGGAAAATGTTGAGGTAGTAGCATAGTTCAACTGGTCTTATTCTGAAGTTTAAATTCCACACTGAAGCATTCTAAATGAATGGAACATAGGGACAAATGGCTCCATAGGTACTGTTTGCTCCAGGTACTGAAGACACAGTGACTGCTGTCTTTGTTCAGCCTATGTTGGTGATTCTTAAATCTCCATCATTTTAAAAGCACTAGCATTTCTTCTATGAATTCTAGCAAAATATTTTCCTTGGAATAACCAGATTATTTCCTGATGATTAGAAATTAAATTGAAATGTGAGGGAGATGGCTCCATTGCTAGTATACTGTTTATTACTGTTGAAGACTATTCTGTTGTTATTACTGTTTTTTTTTCTGTTTTTCTTCTAGAAAAGCATGCTTGCCTTACGGCAGCTAATGCCAAATGCTCAGAGCTTTATCCAGCAGTGTATGCAGCAACCTGCTCCAACCCAAGAAGCTGTTTCAACTTGTACCTCTGCACTAACTCCTTCCACAGCAGTGGCAACCTCAGCTGTAGCAACCAATTCTCTTCCAGTTATAAAGCCAGTGGCTACCACCACAACAGTCACAGCCACTCCTGTTATAAAACCAGTCCTTTCCAGTGCATCAGTGACAGCCTCTCTGCAGGCTGTGAAGACTGTTCCTGCCTCTGCAGTGGTGACAGCTTCTCTTCGACCTTCACCCTCTGTCCTCACCACAACAGTATCAACATCCGGGCTCGCTGCTATCCAGACTGTAAAGCCAGTCTTCACCTCTGCAGTAGCAACATCATCTCTCCAGTCTGTAAAGCCAGTGCTCATCTCTACAGTGGCATCCTCAGCAACAACCCCTCTCCAGCCTTTGAAACCCGTTATTGGCACCCCCATCAGTATTAAAATCTCACAGCCCAACTCCATTGTTGCGCAGCCAGTGGGTACTCAGCAGGTGGTTAAAGTGAAACAGTTGGTAAGATGAATTTCTCTCTTTGTAGCTGGGCTTCTTTGCTTTGACTCTTAACATTTGTTCAAGTGGTGATACATTCAATCAACTGGTGATACCAGTTTGCATCTTAGAGGTGTTCTTCTGTCATACAAAGCTCGCCTGTCCTGAGTTAACCAGTTCTGTGATAGTTGGGGATGTTGTGCAGTTGCTGAAAGGTCAATCTAAAACCAGACTGAAGCAAGTTCTTTTGCAAGATATACTGACCACTGTTCCACCAGAATGAACATCCAGATTGAAATGTGAGAGAACACATGTTCATACTCCTAGTGTGCATGCAGCTGTGCTAGCTTGGTATCTAGAGGAAAAGGCAGGAAATGCTTGTGTCAGAAAAATAAATTGATGCTGGGGTCCTTACATTAATTCCTGTCGGATGCCCTGTGTGAGCTGTATCTCGGCTAACCCCAAGGATTTCCCGTCTCCTACCTTTATGGACCCTGCTCTGTGCACCTTTCAGGAATAGGTGACTTGATATGTAGTGATATACTAACTGAAAGCTATGAACTAGCTCAGTGAGCTTCTTGGAGGAGAATTTTGACCTCGAGATTTGTTAAGATATGTTAATCATGAAGTCATCTGAATTGACTTTCTTTCTATTAGGCCTCAATAGGTAACAAATTCCAGGAGGAATAAATATTGTATTAAAACAACACTCTGTAAAGCAGTGTTAATGTTTTTTGTCAGCATGGATTAACTTCTAATGAATGCTAATATTAAATACCAGAAAATGTGGATCCACCAGTATATATCCAGCAGAGCAATGTTGTGAAATGTTAGGTCTGGTTTATGAATATTTGAGGTAATGAGGAGTATGTTGTATAAGTGGTCTACCTGCATGTAATATCAGGAGAACTGTCTTCTTTTGGCAGATAAATAACTTTTATTGTATAGGACTTCCTTTTAAAAATGTGTTTCTTCAAACAAAGGGAAAATATGCTTCTTCTGAAGCTAGGTTTACTTACCACAGGTGTAGTAGTACAGTAGTGTGTGAATTTCCATTGTAGCTTGGTTATTGTAGTATATATTTATTTAACAGTATTTAGATTCACTGAAGTGTTTTGCATGTTTTCTTACTTTCCAAGTGTGTAAGGTGAATGTAATGCAGGAATCAATCTAAGTAAAGAGCTTATTCTACCAGGTTTTTAACTCTTCAGATCTAACTAAGAACAGCATTGAACTATATAGGGGAGGATCCTTTTTATGGTGTATGCGCTAACAGACTTGGATAGTAGTAGCTAGAGACAAATTGGAAAAAGGATTGGTACCTTTATTGTCTTCAAGGACTAAATTTGAAATTCCAGCCAGATGCAAATGAGGGCTTCTTCGGCTGTACAGATGCTGGAGAGCATTTGTTGGCTTCATGGTAAACCACATAATTCAGGGGAAAGACTGACCATCTGTACAAATAGATGAGGAAACGTAACTCTGTGCTGGGGAGTTGAGATGCTTTGTGAATGTGATTTTGTTGAACTCATGAAGTGACTTTTTGCCTCATAGATTCATAGATACATTAGGTTGGAAAGGACCTACAAGATCATCTAGNTCCTTCAGTACTGCAGTGTGGCATCCTTAATGCAATTGTTTTTCTTTATTCTACGTTACTAACATTGACTTACATACAAAATGTATTCTATTCTAACTTGGGTAGATCTCAAACCTAGGAATTAAAATACTTCCTCTTCAAAACTGCTGTTTAATTTTGGTCTTAAATGTAGTTGAAGGGCTTAGTTGACCACTGGCAGCTCTGCCGTATCAGAATGTTGGTGTTTGTTCAGGCAACCAGTTAGCACAAGGGGCAAGTTGGTGGAAGTGGCTGCATGTTCTTGGACTTCCCTGATGCATTCTCTTTTAGAAGGACAGAGGGCCTACCTACTCCTAAAGAAAACAAATCAGGATCTTGCCTCCCTAAAGAGGAAGGTCCTGCCACCAACTGAAAGGAAGCACGTGTCAGCTGTGCAAATCTGTCTATACAATACTACCAGCAGTTTTCCCTTTCAGACCCTTGGGGTTGTTGGATGCCATACCTTCTCCCTGCATGTCCACTTCTAATTTGTCTTTTTTGTGCTCAAGGAATGTTAAGAAAGCATCTCCTGTGCTTTCATGTACCAGCTCTATTGCAACATCATTGCTGCTTCAACACTGCAGTGTTTTCCTATAAAAACTGTGGTGGGAGTGATGCAGCATGCAGCTGTTTCTTTTCTGGAGGAGGATGATCACAACTCGGTGTGTGTATGGTGGACACTCAGGGTTCTGCTCTTACAGGATGCTGCTGGGACCAGATTGTGTGTCTGAGCTGCGAGCGTTGCTTGTGGCTTCCCAGCAGCTGCACGCTCTGCAGGATGCCATCCCTGTGACTTCCTTAATGTGAACTCATTTAAGAGCATTTGCTTGCAAAGATTTTTCACCTTAGAAATAAAACCTGTCTTGCCATAGCATTGCTTTGTCTTGGTAAAACATGATAAATCGAAGTTTGTTACCAGCTGCTGTCTTCTAATAAGAACGCTCCTATGAAACTACAACTTGAAGCATCCAGAGCAAGAGCTTTGTGATGTGGTCCCTGCAACCACCAGTGAAGTGTGCTTACTGGGCTCTGCTGGTGGCTGAAGCTTCTCAGGTCTCTCTCAGGCAGCTGTTTGTGGGCTGTCAGATGGATGTTGCATTGCACTTTATGTGTTGCTGCTCTTTATTCTGATGTCTCTGTCAACTTAAGGGATACTAACCTGAAGAATAAGACAGTAAATATTTTTCTTAGAGGTGCTTCTTTTTGTAGAATTTTATTTTCTGGCATTAGATCCTTATTGAAATTTCTAGGATTGTTGCCTTTTGCTGGTTCCAAGGACTTTCAGCTTTTGCTAACCTAGTAGCTAGAATGGCAGACAAAAGCAGCTTTACTGCCAGTACATCCTTTCTGGTTGATCTAGTCTCCTCAGTTACTTGATTTATTTTTCCAATCTCCACCTAGGCTGTTGATTTAACATTGCCCATCTGTTCTTTTGTCTGTCACACCTTAATCTCGAATGCTTACGCTTCCTCCTGTGCTGTTTCAGTTTTTTGTATGCTGAAGATGAAGCACCATGCTCACTGACGGTAGGGAGGATCTCTAGGTGCCTGTCAGTATGGACGCTGGCAGATTCTGTGAGTAGTCTGTCCAAGCTGCTTGGTTGTTCAGTAATTACCTGAACATATAAATTGTGCTCTTAACGTTTTTGGACTTCCAGCGTACGGAAACTGGATCTTTTTGAAAAGATCAGATTGTGTCTTGGTTAAAACAAATAGAAGCAAACGTTAGTGTCTGTATTTGTTCGTGATGAAGTGCTCTGTGTGTGAGACTTTGTCCACAATCAGTGCCTGTATTCCTATGGTTGTTTCATCTGCGTAAAAACATAGAGTTATGCATCTTGTGTTTTTCCCTAGAGAAGTGTGTTCTTTGTCTAGCTTTTCAACACCACCTTCAGCTCAGTTGTTCAACATTGCCGCTGTCTTGTCAAACCATGATGCTGTAAGCAGCACAGTAATTGGAGGAGTAGAGGGAGTGTACCTTGATGTCTTCAGATGCAGAGCACATCTTCTTGTGAACCTGTGGTTCTTGTGCTGATGATGTTCACTGACTGAATTTGAAGTTAGATGGCAGAAGGAGACAACCTAATTTCTAAGTGCAATAAATGTCAATTCTTTACATTTAACTCTAATCTTGTATAGTTTATTTAAATACAAACACTATTCTAGCAGTCTTTAGACTTTCAGAAGTTAGACTTAAAAAGCAGAGAATATATTTTCTCAACCATTTAAAATTCCTTTCTATTGGCTTCTTTCCTCTAACCAGCTAGGATTCAATCTGAAGATGTTGGGAATTTTGATAACTTTTAGTCCTTGGTTAAAAGGTGTTTCTGCAACTTGTAATTAAGAACTTTTGCAGAAGATGCATCAAAAGTTGCAGTGCATATTCAGCTAGCTAGGAGGCTTAGAAATGAAGCCTTGGCAATATTGCTATTACTTTCTTGCATTTTAATGGTTACCCCTGAAGAGGAAGAATTAGTATTTTCAGGCTGCACCTTTAGGTCTGTGTTGTGATGACATCCTGCTGTCTGGTTGTATTTCTTTCAAGAGCCTCTTTAAATAATACTATCAGCCCTTTCTACCCTTCAGCAATGTACTGTTGTTTTTATGCAGAGGCTCTACTCAATGCAGGTGTTGCTAGTTAGTACTTCATGTTCCATCTAACTGGTACATTCCATGTACTTTTAACACTTCAAAACTTGCATCTCAATTTACAATTGACCTTTCAGCTCCAAAAATGCATTAGTAACTTCACTAGTACTCTTCACTAAAAGAAAAGAATTTCATGCGAAGCTGTTTGTTTTGATGGGTTTTATTTTTTGTTAAACTGGATGTATGTGATACCTACCATTTTGAACTTGTTGGCAGACAGTCTCAATATTCAATTGGTAGTCTGTTAAGAAAGACTTAGGAAAGCCTTTTAGTGTAGCAGGTTGTGTAGAATTCAGTGAAATTTTCCTGATATAGCTATGGGGAGTAGGGGTGAAACACCTGTTACAGCTTGCTGAATAAGCTTTAAGCTCAACACCAGTCATTAAGATTTTGTTTCTTGACATTAAGTTGAAAGTAGTTTTTCTTTGAGCATGCTGTTTGTTATAAACTGAAAGCTAGACATGTGTGCATGCCCTGCAGCACTTCTGGCTGAATTAACATGTTGATACTGTCTAGTTCTCTGTATGTTTATTTCACTCTTCATATTGGATGTTCCACTTGCAGGTTGTCCAGCAGCCATCAGGAGCCATTGTAAAGCAAGTATCTGCACTTCCACAGTCCTCAACACTGA
Organism: Odontophorus gujanensis; assembly: GCA_013399175.1. Taxonomy (NCBI): domain Eukaryota; kingdom Metazoa; phylum Chordata; class Aves; order Galliformes; family Odontophoridae; genus Odontophorus; species Odontophorus gujanensis. The sequence continues at coordinate 150,053 of VXAB01001562.1, forward strand.
CTCTTCAGACACCTGCTGAGAAGAGGATGCCGCTGAATACGCTTGTTCAAACAAACCAGTTTCCTGCCGGTATGGAGAAACCTCTGTAATGGAGAAGGGAGAATACTGCTGAGGTGTAAAAATAAGTATAGGCTGCTGGTAGGTTGCAGGGAAGTAAGAAAATGATGTCTGTTGGAGCAGTCAGTTCTGTTTTAGGAATCCTGACGAGAAGCTCGACACCGTGTCCGCTTCTGTCTCCTGTTAAGAACATGTCACTCAATAGTAATTTAATTTTTAAAATACTGTGAGTAAGGTCCTTGAAGTAAACTTTCTTTGAACTGTCATAATTTTGAGGATCGTTTCGAGAGGACTTTTTACCTTCAGCACATCCAGGTTGATGCATAATACAAGTTTTTCTCCCAGCCAACCAGTTTTCTCTTAAACCTCACTAATCAGTGCAGAGGGGGGTGTTTGAGTGTGTAGCATTTTTGGCCCTACAGAACATGCAGAATGTGGCACGTTAGAGTGTCTGGTTTCTTAATTGTTACCGAGTCTGCAGTAGCCTTTGTTAGATGTATAAAGTGATTAAACAGCATTAAAAAGCATTTTTGTTTCTACTGTGATGTGTTCTTTGTTTTGTTTTAGGCTCTGTTCTGAAGCAAGTTACCCTACCAGGAAATAAAATTCTGTCGCTTCAAGCATCTCCTGTTCAGAAAACTAAAATAAAAGAGAATGGAACAACATCCTTCAGGTAAAAATAAACAGTATAGTTTACTATAGGAAGGAACAAAAGAAATAGCACGTATAGAGGAAGGATCAGAGCCCAGATCGAAGCGACTTTCTTTACAGACTTATGATTGGTGTTTTTATCTTATAATATAAAGAGGAATATAAAAACTCAGACTTCATAGTAGATCTTATTCCTGATATAGGAAAACTGTCTCAATGAGTTAGGTTTTTCACTGTTACTTCAAGAGTGTAATTACACAAACGATGCGCATATGTACCAATTTTTCATTTGTAGAGGAGGCATATTGATCTTGATCCTGTGAGTACTGCTAACTAATCTAAAGTTACCCTGTATTAAAAGCTCTCTATAGTATTAAGTCAAATATAACCACTACATATTACAGGCAGCCAGATAGTGTTGAGCTGTAATTTGGTCTGGCTTGCAACCTGTTTAAAGCTGTGTGCTGATATTACAATATCTTTTATTAGCTTCTCTTACAAGCTTGTTCCTATATGTAGAGGTGAAACTCTTTGACTACACCTCTAATTGTGGCTTCTGGCATGTTCTCTAGGCTTTCAGATTTGAGGAATACTTAAAGCTTCTAGTTCTGATAACTGATTAACTTTTAAAAAGGAGAGATGATTTTTTTTTTTGTAGCTCTATAATCTAATGTTGAAGTAGAAGTGCAGGCTGCCATAATTATGCATTATTAGTTTTAAGACCTTAAGGCAAACTTGAAGTTAGTCTTCCAGAGGTAAAAGCAGATATGATACCTTCATGCTTTTGACCAGATGACTTCTCAGTGTTTGAAAGCTATGGCTTTGTGTGTGCTGATGCAAACTCAAACAAAAAGAAATAAAAACAAAAACAAAGCACTTGATAAATATTTCAAAAAACAAAACCAAACCTCTCTAGGAATGAGATTTTTCTGTGCTCTTCCAGTGAAAATACATTAACTTTCTGGGATGAAAAGGTTTGAACTGAGTTTCTTGAAGTTCTTTCCTTGACTTGTCAGGTTTTCAGAGTATTTATTTAGGAAAAATTGTGCTTCTACAATGTGATTCAAGATGGATTTCTGCTGTGCTGGACTATGACTTTGTAAGTAGCTGAAGTCCACGAAAACTCAGATCTGAAATCTCTAGCTTACCTTACTCTTTTCTAGTAGATTTCTATTCTCTGAAGAATTTATCTCTTTGGGTACATTCCTGATGCTTGTACCCATCAATGCAACTAGGCAGATGTAGTACCACATGGTGTTATTCTAGCCTTGGCAATAGACTTTCACTATTGAGCCCTGAAGTAGTTTTCTCTCTTCTGTCCTGTCTTTTAATATTCCTGGCAAAGTTTTTATAAACTGTTTTACTTTCTCAGGTAAAATATCACAGAATCGTGGAATGGTTTGGGTTGGAAGGAACCTCAAGGAACATCAAGTTCCAACCCTTTTACCATACACTGGGTTGCCAACTGCTCAATGAAGTATTAGATCAGATTGTGCAGGGCCCCATCCAACCTGGCCTTAAACACCTCCAGGGATGGAGCATTCACAACCTCCCTGGGCAACCTGTTCTAGCACCTTACCACTCTCAGTAAAAGAAACAAACAAAAACTTCTCCCTGACATCTCATCTTAATCTCCCCTCGCTTACTTTAAAAACATTTCCCCATGTCCTATCACTATCTAACCATGTAAAAAGTGGATTTCCTTCATGTTTATAAACTCACTTTAAATACTGCAGCCTATCTTCATAGGAAAGGTACTCCAGCCCTTTGGTCACCTTCGTAGCCCTCTTTATGGACACTCTTAAAAGCTTCATATCTCTCCTGTATTGGAGGCCCCAGAATCGGTCACAGTACTCCAACTGTGGCTTCATGAGGGCAGAATAGAGGGGAACAGCCCCCTTCCTCACCCTTCCAGCCACCCTTCTTCTGGTGGAATCCAGGATGATAGCATTGGACACCCAGGCTGCAAGCACACGCTGCTGACTCATGTTAAGTTTTTGTCAACCTGAACCCCTAAGTCCTCAGCAGGGCTACTCCCAAGGATCTTTTCCCCAGGTTTGTAACCATATCTGGGATTACCTCGACCCAAGTGCAAAGCCTTGTACTTTGCTTTGTTAAACAACTAAGTATATATGTACCAGAACACCTTGGAGAAAAGAATAAGGTGCATATTAACTACTTAAAGTACCTGCATATTTCCTGCATCTGTTGTATTTGTTATTTTCAAAAACGGATACAGCTGATTTAAGCATTTAAAATGGGAGGTTCCAGAAATCAGAACTGCTTGTCAGTCAGGAGTGAGAAACAGTGGAGTGGAAAAATCTGGGCAGCTGTTCCTCCTGCCTCATTGTGATCAGGAGCACTGGTGATTTTTGTTTTACTGGAATTGTTCTGTCCTTTGTAACTGTCTGTGGTAGTGCATGGAAACGTGGGTTAAGTATACTTCTGTAGTTTTCATTTTTACTATTTAAAAAAAAGAGTAAACAGAAGATGGATTGTAAAGAAAACAGTTGCATTGTTCAAACACCAGAGGGGGCCACAGACTCATTTTTCAGCCACTACAGCCAAATTTGTAAACAGGAGGTACATCTGCATTGCTTGAGCATCTTTTTCCAGTTGAGTATTCAATTTGAATGTCAAATGTGATTCCATACAGGGTAATGTTGGGAACAGTGCATTCGGTTTTACTGTTAGTCCTGACTACTTTAATCGCTGGAGATTTGTAACGGCTAGAATAGTGTTTCGTGTTCATTTTTGGATGTGATATAATCAAATACAAAAAAGCATTAATGGCTGTAGTGAAGATACAGGACTTCTTGGAGGGTTTGCTGAAAATGAAAGCAGGTCAGCATCTACAAACACCTCCATGTATGTTCCAGAATATTTTTCATTTATGACTTTAACTGAACGATTTTAATAATTTACTCTAAATACATGATACCATGCTTAAAATGATTGAGGTTTGTTAAAATAACAAGGTGTAATGAACACTGAAGAGTGCAGACTTCACTTGGCTTCTGAAACTTGCTAGCGAGCACTATTGCTAGGGAAATGTTGTGGTACTTTGAAGTAAAACAAGCACCAGTTTTTGTTTTTTGTTTTTGTTTTTTTTTTAAATGCAAAATAATCTTTTATCAAAGCTAGTGATTTTGAGCAGTCTTATGTCTGGCAGTGAAGAAAGCAGGACTGATCTTCAAAACCAATACAGGTAGAGATGGCTACTTGTGCATGAGTAAATGTGTGCACTCATAAGAGGGACTGTGATTGGAAACATGGAAGAAAATACTAACTTGGTAATGTGAGCTGAAACATAGATTTGTGGCTAGATGCACAGTCTAGAGTTTACCTGTTGCTTTCTTAAGTATTTGGAGTGTGTAGCCAGATTGAAAGCTGAGATGGTATGATAGTTTATCTGTACTACAAGCATCTTAACTTAGATTCCATGAACAGGGATTCTTTTCACAGTGTGAATGAATCTGAGGCGCCAGCCTAGTCAGGAAGCTATGTCTAGTTAAGACTTAATGAATGAAACTGATTTGAGAATCTGTTGGTCTCCTTTTACCTAAACGAAATGTATAGAAGCTGTCTGGCATGAGAGTACACAAAGGAAAGGCAGGAAGAATAGGAGAAGGCTGAATTCCTTTCCTAACCAGGCTCCTCGTCATAACATTATGGAAGAAGTCGTGGACCACAGAACCATATTAAAGCCCGAGAAAGAAAAATCTATAGTTTAAGGAAAAATAAGCAGCAGCACTTTCTTGTATTTTTTAAGCATCACTCAAACACAACTCGTTTTCCTATAAATTCAACTTCTACCTATTGCTAATTGGAGAACAGCCTCCAAGAGACCCCATTTCATCCAGGAATAGGAAATAGGAAGTTTCTGACCTGCTTCCTTGTCCAAGAGTTATTTAGCCCATACAGTGCTTTCTGAAGGTGAACTTTGTCAGAGAACACCTTTGCAAAGACCCCATTTTCCCAGATCAAAAGGCTTTCAAATTGAGTGTTTCCTTATCTGAATTAATACTGCAGGCTTCTATTCTGGTTTGGTCCTAAACCCCTGAAGCCAGCATTACAGCCTTTGTCACTTTATGAAGCAAGAAGACTTTCTCTCTATGATCTAAAGCTTTCTGAAAATAATTTGGATTGTTTCATGGCAAAACTTCTCCAAAGACTTCATGTATGAGATTTATTAAGTATTTTAGCTTTAAAGATCAATCTTAAGCAAATAGCTTTAATGTGAGCTTTTGGTAGGGAGTTTGAAGAATCAACATTCAGCTTTATTCTACAGTTGTTGCTATCCAGTGAATTGTATTTTTATAACAAATTTCAATTAACTTGTGACTTTAACATCATAACTCCAAGAGGAACGTTGACTTCTGCATACCACTGCTAATAAATGCTACTGCTGTAAGATCAGGGGTGGAGTTAGGGGAGGGTCATGGGAATTTTAAACACTGGTTTATCTCAGCCCTTTGTTTTCAAGATTGTTTAAAATTTGAGTTTCTTCTAAAGAATTTGAATACCTAGCAACTGAGTCACTAGTCAAACTAATGTTTGAGATACTTGAATTGTGAAGGCTTATTAGGAGGCTTCTTTACCTGTTCAATCCCACACCAGAAACTTACAGTATAGAGGTAGCCTTCAAGATATGTGAACATATTTGTTGATAGAAGAGGCCTTTTCTTTGTATCCATTCTGAATGAAGCATAAATGTTGTTTTTCTCTAGTAGAGATGAAGATGACATAAATGATGTGGCTTCCATGGCCGGAGTCAACATTAATGAAGAGAGTGCATGCATTCTAGCAACAAATTCAGAGCTTGTTGGTACTGTGATCCACTCTTGTGCAGATGAACCTTTTCTGTTTTCAGAAGCACTTCAGAAGAAGATTTTGAACATCGGTGAGAACAAAACATATAACTAATGTGTTGGTGTAGTGTGTCCTTGCCTCTTTCATTAGCCGGCCTCTCATCTTCGAAGGAGTTGGAACTCTGTCAACTTCATTGATGTGTTTCTACTGAACTATATCAACCCCTTCTAGTAAATAAATAATACTTCAGTTTTTTTTTTTTTAATGTAGAAGTAGGTTGAAGTGCAACAGGGGAAAAGAGAAACTGGTGCCACTTGTACATGTAAGACGCTAGCTACTACTACTCTTAAATGTAATGGAGCACATAAAAAGCACACAGATGTTCATTTCAAATGCTGAAGTATGCTTTTGTATTCCCACAACTCCGAATTGGATGCATTGAATTGACTTCTCTAAAAATGTTTGTGATCTATGCCTGTTGGGATGTATATATTCTGTTGACCAAGGTGGCAGATCCTTCCACTGCGGTTAGGAAGAAATTTCACGCTCCCAGTATGCACAGGGCAGGCCTTTGTTTATGACTTCTTCTATGGAAAACTCTTTCATTGATTTTATACAAAGAGAGATGTTAATTATCTGTCTGTGTGAGTGAATAATACTGTGGAATGTGTGTCTAAAATGTTATAGATTTTTATCACTTCATCTGTTAGTTTCAGCAAAACTAACTATTGCTTGGCAAGATGTGTCCAAGCAGGGAGTGGAGCATGCATTTGTATAGCACCACGTTGCTGTTTACAGCGTGCTGGATATTTTGTAATGCCTTGCTCCTGTTCTCTGCTTGGTAGCTTGCCATTCTGTAACAGTGAGTTTTGCAGTTCAGCATCTCTATAAAACCCCCAGTTCATATGTGCAGCCGTAATTCTGTTGGAGCGGTCTTGCTGCATAATCATAAAGTCTTACTTTTTCGACGTACAACTCATTCCCAGTCCAAGCAATGCAACTAGCCTATGAAGAGCATGTATCTTGTAAATGCTGTATGCTACCTACATATACTCAACACTATTTAGCCAGATGTGCCATTTGAACTATACAGGGTATGATTCAGTGAAGGCAGTGTTGTGTTACTAATCGAAAGGGGAAAGTATGAGTTGGAATGAGCATAGAAACATTTCTCATAGTTTAGAGGAAGGTTAGCTAGTTATCCATGAAGTACATATAAGGAAAAACAGAGCTCTAAAAAAAAATACTCGTACAACAACTATTTTATGGTGTTCAGACAACTTATTTAAATATGGAAAACACAATCATGACTTTCAAAACTTGTAGCTGTTTCACGCTTATGACATGAATTATTATTAATGAAAAATGTTTTGGTGGTGGGGAAAGGAATACTGTCAGGGAGCTAAACAACTTAGAAAATAAATACTTCTGTTCCTTAAATGAGAGCCCTCTTCTGTTCAGGAGCTGTGTGTGGAGGGTGGCTCTGAGATTTAGGGGAATTTAATTTTGTTCTTTAATAGATGTTTCATGTATCCTGATTGTCTAGTGGTAAATTATGGAGGAAGCATTTGAAGATGCTTGAGCAAAATGAGCTTTGCACTCAACTGAAGTGCAGTCTAATATTTATCATCTGAATTCAAACAGGGAGAACATTTTGATCATAGTCTGGGAAAACATTGTAGATTCTCCCTGTCTGGTGAGATTGCTGCTCTAACTGAAAATGTATAATAGAGGCAGAAGAAATAGGTGATCAGTTTTTTTACAGTGTACTGTTTATCCATTCTTAACACTCCACTTGGCAGTAAATACCAAAATGGATTTTGAATGCATACCATGTATTGCATCATAAAGTCTTACAGCTACTGTAAATGCTGTGAGGGGCAAGAAAAAGACTTTCTGGTAGGTACTGTGTAGAAAGTCTGTGAAACCAGTGTCAACCTCACCCACAAGGCAGTGCTTTCCGGGTGTCTTTTCCGGAGCTGCATTGTATCAACCACAGGCATACTGCTCCATTGCAGTCTGCAAATGCAGGAAGGTGTGGAGGTGGCACCTTACCCTGAGCATGGGGTCCAGGCAGCCTCAAAAGCAGTTGCTGAAATAAAGAGGAACAGAGTACTTGCCAGAGAGCAGAGAGAGTGGTGGCAGCCAGAGAGAATGGGTTGAAGGCATGATGACCCCAGTTGGACTAGATCTTTGTTTTCAAAACTCCTGCCTTGGGATAGTTGGGTCAGTCTGCTATGGACTGGTTGGTCAAGGTAGGGGAGAGGAAACCTGGGTCTCATATGCTTGGAGAACGCTGCAAAAACTTCCCCTGTTCATCGAATAAATGTGATGAGTTGTTAACAAGCACAGTGTCAAGCAGGGCAAAATGTAATTCTCTATTTTTTTAATTACTGAAATTAACAGAATATGGCACTAATTTCTACAGCTACCACATCTCCCCATCCCCGAACATGAAGCTTGATTTGTGTTCTTATTAACTTTGTCCTATAAATGACCTTGCAAGGAGAGTGATTCTAGAGGCTAAGTGAAACAATGTCTATATTTTCTGAAGCTCCAGGCTAAGTTTTATTAATGTAGTGTCTAAGATCTTTGAAGTTGTGACTTTACCAGGGAAATCATAATCTCCAAACCTTTATTCATAATGGGTATGACTTCCAGGGGGAACAGAATACCTGCTGTGCTAATTATTTCAATTATCAGCTACTACTAAAACACGTAATGGATTTTCTCTGCTTCCACAGGTAAAAGGCATGACATTATGGAACTTAACTCTGATGTTGTGAACTTGATCTCCCATGCTACACAGGAGAGATTACGAGGGCTTCTAGAAAAACTAACTGTAATTGCACAGCACAGAGTATCAACCCATAAGGTAAAGGAAATCATTAAGCAAGTTTTGTGCCAAAGTTTTTTTGCTTTACAGCCTTGAAGCTAAACTTCATCCAAGCCTAGGTATGTCATGATGCAATATGTAATTTTTTTTTCAGTGTCTACCAAAGGCTGATTTTATTTTAGCTGTTTAGAGCCTCTACCTGTTCCTTACACTTTCCGTTCAACTTGTTAGAGAAGCACTCTTAAAACCCAGTGTAAATGCATTTCTCATTCCATAGAAATGGTGGCTGTCATGTACAAATCTCCTTTTTGCATGCTAAACATAAATGTATTGGTCATTTGTTTGATTTAGGGGCTTGTATTTGCTGTTGGTGGAACCATGGTACTGTCTCAGCAAAAGGCCTTGAGAAGCTGAATCGAACATTTTATTTTCAGACAGTGTTTCACATGAAAGTAGAGACCTTTTGATGTTACTTTCCAGAATTGTTGTCCCTCCAGTGCTACTTAAAGCCTCCTTTTATGGTATTAGCTTCATGGAGAGGTCAGATATAATTGAACATATATATTTCAATATATATGTTGAATATAATTGAATTGTGGTGTTTGTGTGGTACGAATAGGAAGCAATAACTTAGTAGTGACCAAACTAGCACTTTGAGACTTTTCTTTCTAAACAAAGGTATAAATATATATATATGTTTTAGTATCTTTATACTAAAATAGGAACTTTATTTCAATGTAGGAAAAGCAATCAACTGATGCAGTAGGAGCTATTTTTGAATGGAATGCTTTTTATAGGCTTCTAAATGGAGAAGAAATATTAAAGAGCAGGAACTATTTGGAAACTTTAAAGTATTAGTAGTGATGTCTAGAGCAGCTGGAACATACCATTCCTTGCCAGCAGAGTTCTTTTTTTTTTAACTCAATGCAGTAGATTTGTACAGTTTTTATGAGAAGACTTTGTTCTGTGTTGTCCCCAAAGCAGGCCATCTAGTCAATCTTGTGAGCTGATGTGTGGTGGAAGTTGAAGTCTTGAGGGACTCTGGTAGGACTCAGCACCTCGCCAACACCAAAGGTGGCAAGAGGGTGTTTTTGGACAGTTGGCTTAGGGAAGCTGGCTTTCCTCAACAAAAACAATGGGAAAACTGGTAGGCTTTGGTCTGACTGAATTGCCAGGAACAAAGATATGATTGTAAGGTTGCAATAAACTTTTCTTCTCAAAAAGAGGAAAACAAAAGAAGAAAAAAGAAAAAGCTGTACTCGTCATAATGATCTTAGAGGCACAGGTGCCCCTCCTCAGTAGGAAGGAAGATGGTATTACACCACAGGTGAATGCCCTGGAAGATTGCAGTTGTGATTATTCTCACGTGAATAATATTGCAAAGTATGCTGACAGGCTTTTAGAAATCTACATTCAAGAGCAGAACACTTCAGAGTCTTAGAGCACTGCTACGTGTTTATATAGGTCTGTATTCTACCTCCCTCAGTGCTTGCCATTGCTGCCTTTTGTCCCTCTAGGCTGTGATGTGGACTCCAGAAAATCATCCAGATACTTTAAGTGAGGGTTGGATAGATGCCCCACAAGGCTTTTTATTGGCATATCTTCTTTAGAAAAAGAGAGTATCATGTCAGATGTGGTGAAATCAAGGTAACTATACTAGGGTAGATGCTGTTGCAAAAGTTAGTAACTCAGTGGTTAATACTGAGGAGACCTTTCCTATTGTGTTAGGCTCGTGCCTAGCAGCTTCCATCTGATGGATAGCCCTTCAAAGAGATTTGGCAGGTTAAAAGCTTTGAATCACAGCTTACTACTGTGTAGACTTTCCCACTTCTGACATTTTTGCTTAAAAAAAAAAAAAGTAAAAGAAAAGCAACACACTCAAATGTAATTGGAAGTTACTAATTTAATTAGTATTGAACTGTCAGGGTAATCTCTCTATCCAAAGCAGGGAATAGCCTTTTAAATTGCTGTAAGCTGATGTTCTGCAGCTCTTATTGCAGTGTCTTTTTCTGGTAAGATAATAAAGACAATTGGCCAACTGGTTCCATTCCTCAGCTGCTTCTCTCCTGTAATCTGGGGAGCTGCTGAGGTGTGAGTGTTCCTGTGATGTCACGTGATAGCTAAGACCAGAATTAACAGTGACAGTTAAACTATATAGTGATAAAAAATGTTTTTGTTGTAGATTGGGTTTAGCACAGTATGAGGCAACTGTTCTATATTTCCTGTATTTTGAGTTTTGAACTTCTGACTTTGAGAGTTGTGTACTGTTGTAAACATGGCTTAATGACAACATTGTGATTTTCCTAGTGTGCAATATCAATGAAGTATGACAGCCTAGACTGTCCTATCAGTATAGCAGTATGATGATGTAGTTAAAGGGGAAAACTCTGCTATAAATGCTCCTAGATGTTAAATGTCAGCATCCCCTTCCTTTTCTTCTTTCCCTTGCCCCCTCCCGCTGTCCATCATCAAGCTGCAGAGAGCAGAAGTAACTTTTGAGAGGCTAAGAGGCTCTTCTGCTTTTAATTTGGTTTAGGAGTTGATTGTAAAAAGCTGAAGCTCAATAGACTCGCACAGAGTAGCTGATCCTCTGTGACCTCTTGCATCTGTACTCTATCCTCAGCAAGGCTTTTCAACATGATTTAAGTTGTTCAGTTCAGGCATCTTAAACATCCCTGAAAATTGTGTTTACAAAAAAACAAACAAACAAAAAAAACACCATAATAATAATTCTCCCCGTTTTTGTCCCGTACTGGTTCATGATGCTGCACTGGTGTGCTTCTTGTTGGGTGGCTTGCATTGCTAATTGGCATTCAGTCTTTGATTTGACTTTAAAAATGTAATTATCTAACCCCGACTTTCAGCATTCCAGAATGAAGCATTTCTAAACTTTGAAAAATAATCTTCTGGTAATATGGCTTTCTTCTTTGTCCTGTTAAAAGGATTGCAGCGTGGTGGTGGATTACAAACTGCTGCTCCAAAACAAATTGTACTTGTGCTGAGGCTGACTCATGAAGTGTGTGTTTTGTGGGGAGCAGTAAAAAGATGAGAGCAGTAACAAGAGGGGAGAGAAAGGCTTGTCAGACTGTTTTGCAGAACCACAAACTCTTCTTGAGAAGGACAAAGTCTCCTGAGTTGCAACACATGGTGTGGTCTGAGCTACAATTGGTGATACGTGACAATGTGGTGGCTCATTGAAAAGACCAAACTGAATAGAAGAAGAGGGATTGATTTCATGCTTTGTCTGAATTGTGAGAATAAAACTTGGAAGGCAACAGTGCCTCACAATGTGACTTTTACTTTTCTTCCAACTTTTAAAAGTATATGAGTGGGAAGAAAGATCTGAGTATACTGTGTCTGAAAACAAAATATTTGGAAATTAAAGTCACTGATTATATATGTAAAATATTCCCTTCCTTAAAATACAGCTGTAAAACATCCTGTGCTTGTTCCATAATAATTGCATGTCAGGGTTGTTTCATTTGAGTGAGATTGGATGGTGTATGAGGAAGGGCCACTGAAAATGTATAGTGTTTGGCTGGTAAAAGCCTGAATATAAATGTATCAGGAAAAGAGAAGACTCTAGGGTGTACACTAGAAAGAACGCTTCAAGTATCTTGTTTTGCATGATGCCCTCTGTCCAGTGTGTACATTTCAATAGCCTATGTGGAAGAGTTGAAGCAGTAAAAACTAGATTTGCATGGCCAACTGATGTTTTAGATCTTTTCTTTTGTAGTCTTTCTTATCTAGACAAACTAATACTGTAAGTCACTCAGTCTCTCTAGGGAGGGCATAAATAAGAAAAACAAACTACTGATTGCTGCCTTTTTGTTTATCTACATTCTAAAATGACTGTAGTCTTCATTCAATGCATACATGTCCAGTTTGTGTTAGAACCAGTCAGAAGTATTCAGTGGCCCAGCTTTGAGCTGGGCATTGGACCAGATGACTTCCACAGATCACTTTTCTATTCAGAACTATACTGTGATTTGAAAGCATTCCCTGATGCAGAAGCATGTATTTCTGGAATAGCTTCAATGAGATATAATCACCTCACGTTCCTCTCCCACAAAATTCATGTAACTAATTCTGTTCCTCACCAGACAAAGCTTATTTCAAATTCTAGATTAAATGGCAAAAACTTCAAAATTTTGGATCTTGTGTTTTTCTTCATCTGTTGTCTTTAAAGGAAAAAAGGGCATGATGATCTCTTACTTCTCAGTTTTGTTCTTTTTCCTCTTAGTAATCTGTCCAGAAGACAGTCTTGTTTTTTTTACTGGTTATTAAATTTATAATAGTCTTTTGTAATTCTAATACACTATAATTCTAATATTGTTACAGACAGTGGAATGAGGTGTTGATTTTGTCAATTGCTTTGTAATCTCTTGCCTAGTCACAGATCCAAAGAAACATGCTTCAGTGGAGAGGAGATATATAAATGGCTACCGACCACCTGAAGTCTTCCTAAAACATCTTTCATTTCTCAGCTTGAGAAAGCAGCGGTTTCTTGGGACTGTTTCTATTTATTAGCTCTAGTGGTGTATAAAAAGCTCTGTCTAACGAAATTCTCTTTCCAGGGAAGTGATACGTACATTGTATCTAGTGACACCAGAGCACAGCTAAAATTTCTTGAAAAGCTTGATCACCTGGAGAAGCAAAGAAAGGATGAAGAGGAACGTGAAATGTTACTACGAGCAGCCAAGGTAAGAACATCATTTTTTGCTTTTCAGGACTGTAGCATTGTGTCCTCGTAACTAGAGATTTTTTAGTGTTTAGGATAGCTCAGACTGTACAAAAAAGGTTTTTAGGCTTTTATATTCTAAAAATCATAGCAATTGTTTCAGAGAATTGGTAGGTGTGACCTATTCTTTTGATTATTCTTCCGATCAGAAAGCAATAAAATTAGAATTCACATAGTTGTAAACTTAATTTATGACTCAGTTTCTGGTTCAAAAACTGCCATGTCTTTCTTCATATCTGGAGTTTGGTGAGATCTGCTGCCCTGCCAGATATATTTCTTTTCTGTAGTCAGATCAGTGGGTTCAGCTTCGATGTGGTACCCTTATATCTGAGAATCAGAACAGAGTAAGTATCCTGCCTTCTTCCCTTAAGAGCAAAAAATTAAAAAACAAAACCAGCAAATCAGTAGATGTTTCACAGTCAGATGAGACTGGATCTTCTCCTGTTTTGTTGTTTTGTTTTCAAGCTAAATTCTGGATCCCCTTGGGTGGAAATGTAATCCAGACTGGAAAGAATCGAGGTGTACTTGCAGAAGTACAAAATTATGACTCCCTTTCTTTCCTGCACTTCCTGTCCTTTGTAAGTGTCTGCTGCTGACATGAACAGCATCATGCCTAGACTGGACCTGACTGACAGTGTTAGCATCATTTTCAGTTTAATCTTGCTTCAGGCTAGAGCAGAGGCAGCGAGCCCAGATGAGGGGGGTGTATGTGTGCAGAGGGGGAGGGGAACCAGTCTGGATTGAGGCATTCGCCCCTGGAGCAAAATCTTTCAATCACAGGAGAAAATTGTCATTTATTAAATATTTAACGTATGCTGTGGAGTTTGGATGCTAGTAATTCCTATTCAATCTTTTTTCTGTTCCTTTGGTAGAGCCGTTCCAATAAAGAAGATCCAGAGCATCTGCGTTTAAAGCAGAAAGTGAAAGAGGTAGGACTTTCAAGTTACCATGTTTGCTTTTGTGTGCTGAGAGAAGGTTGGCAACCCTGTCCTGGCAATTAGGTCAGGGTTTATTTTGCTGTTGCATACCATTTGCAGAGGCCTTGGGGAAGGACAGGAACTGCTACAGGCAAGGGCAGTGCTTTAAATGAGGTCAATGAGTTATGAGCTCTCTTTTTAACATTTTATTTTCATAGTTCTAGTCTTGTTTAGAAATGGCTCTTTGTAAACTACAGCGGTACACTTGGTAGGAATATAATGTGGGATTAGAAAAAAAAAAAAGAAACTTTGAGATTTAGCATCTGGGACTGTACAATAGGCTACATTTTTCCAGGGTAATTGTTCGTTTTGTAAATCTGATACTGCTTATAATTCTTTGGCTGGGAGGCGGTACTGGGATTTAGTTTTAAATGGAAAACGCCTCTGGCTTTTAATTTTCTGGGCCCAGCAGTTTTCTGTTCTGGAATGGAGCCCTTGTTTCACACAGTTCATGTTTAGCTGCAGGGGTTTTAGTTTATAGCTTAGACTGGTTAAGCTTTTACTCCCAGAGGCCTCTGCATAGCAACTGTAGAAATCAACAAATAAGTTCATTTATGTCTGCAGCCTCCTCTCAGTAGCTGACTTTTTACATTTCCCAATATCCATTTCCTGACTTTTCTAGCCTGAGAGAAAAAAGCTCCACTAATTGGAGCTTATTTTAATTGAGCCTTAATATTGGATCTCACTGGAGTTGCCCCCAGAGCTACTGGGAACAGAATGAAATGAAAGTACCTAAGGTTGAAGATGTGTGTATGTGTGTGTGAAATTTTTCACTTGACCTACAGATTCTTTTCCCTGCTGAATAAATCATCAAGCCTGTTCACATTTCTGATTAAGGATCTGACAGCAGATGATAATAAAGACAATTGAGGTGTGAGACGTGTGATGCAGAGCTGAAGAAATTGGTTTCTATAGTTACTTGACTGATTTCATGCAATTTTTAAGGATCTTTGTGCTAAATGAGTGTGATTTTCTGAGCAACCTTTTTCCTTAGCTGTGCCTCTTGAACTATGAAATTTGTTGTTGCTTAACATTGCTGCACTTGGTTCCTAGGTGCCAGGAGCAGCAGCAGGTTATTTATGAATGCTTTAAAGGCCCTTACTGTTTGGATTAATGTAGGAGCTGAGGCAAAACAAATGGAAATCCAGTAAAATAGTATTAGAATCAATGCTCTGGATTTGCACCAAAGTAGAAGAAATTTGTAAAATGAGAGGAGAGAAAACTTGCTTTTGCTATCCATCTTTTAATTCCTTTTTCTTCCTTACAACTCTTTCTTCATGCTTACAGAATAATCTGCGAGTACAGAAGTTGCCTTAAAGCCCTTTCCAGTTTGCCTCATTGCCACCAGGTTCAACAATCAGTGGGTAAATGCTGATTTGTCTTGTCTTGTAGGTGGCCTTAGTTTCAACATCATCTGATTGTTTTTAGGTTTTTTTTTAATTGAACCACAGCAAACCTGCATTTAAGGGATTAGTTTATGCAACAACTTTTGTTTTCCACTGAACAATAGCATAGAGGGTCTTGAAAAATATTGCATGACTCAGATATTTAGAATAGGAGGAATTTAAGACTCTATTTTGGTTCTTGTATGTATACAAAAAAGGTAGCCAACAGAGTGGAGAAGACTGCTTGAGTTTGTATAAAGTTGTCTAGTCCATATCCTTTTCTACATCTTATCTGGTGCTAATTTAACACAGCCTTAATCATGCTTGTCCTGCATTTTTGTCTGTGCTCTGCTGCTCAACTGTTTAATCAGAAGAAAAGCAGGCAAATATGCCACTTTGAACAATGAGGATCATTTTGTAGGTATTGCCTTATCCTCTGCTCTCCTGAGTGTGGGGCAGCCAAAACTTCACCAGACTTAATGAGCAGTGCAGGTGTCCCACCTCCTGTGCCATAAGTGCTTTCTTTTGTCTGTTTCAAAGTTAAGTTATAAAGAGCCCATGTGAAGCTGGTCAGTCTTGAAACTTTATTGATGTTTGGAGATGCGTGGTCAGCTCACTTCTGTATAAAAGTGCAAGCACAATTAGGTCTGGAATAAGAGCAAAATTGAAATTAATGAACACCCTAAAGCTGAAACTAGTGTAGTATGTGCTGGGATGAAAGCCTGAAAAGGCTCACCATTGTCATTCTTACTGGTCAAGCTGTGAGTGTAGCCTGCTCCTAGCAAACCAAAGGTGGGAACTGCAATTCCTTTGTCAGCTGGAATCGAATCCCTTCCAGGCAGTTCTGGTTGAGTATCCACTAGAAAGGCTAATCTAATTGTCCCCTTGTAGGTCTTAAAGAGTGAATATGGGTCTTCCTTCCTCAAAGTTGTCTTCTGTATGTTAATGGTGACCTGCTGGGAGGAGGAGGAGGACAGGGTGTGGGGAAACAGCACTGGACATTGAGTGTTTTCTAAAGCAATGTTTCCCAAAAAGTAGGGCGTATATTGTAACAAAGAATACCTTTAAATCCAGGATATGCTGTCATCCGGCTGCCTGGGGCAGCTTCTTGAAATTGCTGGAAGCCTTTCCAGAGACTTGGCGCTGGATTCTTTTATCTAAAAGACTATACATAATTGCAGTGACCTTCTTGTCCCTTTTCGCATGACCTATTGCCTAAAACTTCCCTTATGCTAAGTCATTTGTTTTGCTATATTCTTAGTCTATGTAGCTGGCTATGAATTAAGTCTTTGACTTCCCCCTTTCACCTGTTTCAGCAAATTTTAATAGCTATGGAAAATGCACATTCTTTCTGAGACAGCTGCTAGGCTTGCCTGAAGCTGCTCCTTTATCCACTCAAGAATTTTGTTCTTGCTCACCTCACAGGCCAGCTCTTTGTATAACAACATTTCCAAAGTGTGGATAAATTACCCCTGCTTTTCATTCACCCTTTACTGTCACTTCAAACTGAGAAGGATGCAGTCCGTGTGCTGTCCCTGATGCCTTTACTTTTAAACTTCAATTTTTTCAGGTGCCTTCTGCTACTTCATGTTGTATTTTCAACTATACTTCTGGTTATAAACAATATTCAATTGACACAATTCTTGTAGCTGTATTTGTAGCTTATCTCTAGCCTCCTTTCTTTTTCTGAGAAGAGATTACCTCTGTTCTTACCTGTCAACGGTTTGCACCCTGCAGTGAAAAAGGTGAGCAGCTGCATCTCAAACAAGGGAAGAGCATGTGGAGTACCTACCTGATGATAAACAGCAAACTTGCCTGCTCCCTTCCTTGCTGTTCTGGCAACTTGGTGTTCTAATGACTACACAAGTCTTTCTAGTTCTTTGTTCCTACAAGTTATTTTATTTTGACTTTGATGCAAATGTTGAATGATGGCAGCAGTTGAGATACTGAGAAAATTCAATGCCTATATCATTAACTGCTCTGGACGGGAAGATTGAGCACTACTTTTCTGTAAAGACAAAATAAACCCCACAGAAAACGCTGAAGTCAGCATGATTCCAGTGTATTCCTGGGTGTCATCTAATGGGTGAAATACTGTTGTTCTCTATTATCTTTTTCAAAAATCATCTCACTTTTTTTTCTATTTCATGTGTGCATCCTAACTCTTTTTCCCCTCACAATCTCAGATAAATCTAACTTGATTCTTTTCCCTGCCATCTCCAATTCTCAATTTTCAAGCTATTGAATTGTTTCCTACCCACAGGTCTTCTGCTTCTTCTATATTTTGTCTTCTGGATCTAAAGATCTCATTGCCATAAATAGGCTTTTCGTGAGTTTGCAGTGACCTGAGAGCTTCTGCTTAATTACCTGATTTATATTGCCTTTATTTTTCTGTAGTGTTTCTTACCTGCTTCTGCAGTATTTGAAAAAACATGATTATTGAACAGTACTTTTGGGTTCTTTCTTTTGCCCTGCAGGGTATTCCTACAAATAAGAAAGGACCGTCATCTGAGAAGTAGTGTGTGATGAGTGTGTGAATTCTAGAATGTTAGAAATGGAAGTCCTTCAGATTGTTAGATTAGTAAATGAACTGAAAAGTGAACCAAATCCCTGTTTATGTGGTTGTCATCCTAGTATTCTGAAGAAGGATAAGAAAAGAGGAGTTGTGGTACTATTAAGAATATTTTAAAACCAGTTGTCTGCGAGATACTAGCAAGTATTTTTATCTTCTGAAAAATAAAAGCCCCACCCCAGCACTCCATTAAATATGTTTTGGAGTTAAATAACCTTTTCATAGTTTCTTTGAGAGATTGTAATGGATATGTAATTGTCTAAAAGTATGGATTAGATTGAGAAACAGAAGAAATGTTAAGACTAGAAATAACAACAAAAATATGGTATCAGTGAGACAGATATTTCTCTGCCAAGGGCAAACATTTGATGGAGTGCATGGTGAGACAGAGAAATCTGTTTGTGTGGAAAACATCTTAAGACATCCTTTAGTTTTGAGACCCCAAGAGTGAATGAACACACAGTGTTACACAGGCTGAAAGTCATTCAAGGTATGGGTTTGTAAGGACTGTGATTGGTTCTAAAGTAATGTCTTGCAAGGGCCAACTGTAGTCCTGTTGTAGAATCACAGAATCACTAAGGTTGGAAAAGATCTCCAAGGTCATCCAGTCCAGCTGCTCACTGACCACCAATGTTTTCCCCAATAACCCATGTCCCTTAGTATGACATCTAACCATTTCTTGAACGCCTCCAGGAATGGTGAGTCCATCACCTCCCTGGGCAGCCCATTCCAAGGCCTGACCTCTCTTCTGGAGAAGAAACTTTTCCTAATGTCCAACCTGAATCTCCCCTGGCACAACTTGAGGCCATTCTTTCTCATCCTATTGCTAGTTATACAGGAGAAGAGGCTGACCCTCACCTTGCCACAGTTTCTTTCGAGTCAGTTGTAGAGAGCAATAAGGTCTCCCCTGAGCCTCCTTCAGGCTGAACAATCCCAGTTCCCTCAGCTGCTCCCCATAAGACTTGTGCTTCAGACCCCTCATAGCTTCACTGCCTTTCTTTGGACATGTTCAAGAGCCTCAGTGTCTTTCTTGTAGGGAGGGGAAGGCCCAAAACTGAGCACAGTGCTCAAGGTGCAGCCTCACCAGGGCTGAGTACATGGGGATGATCATTTCCCTGCTTCTGCTGGCATCCTGGCTTGTATGAGAAATAGTATTGCCATTGGCCTTCTTGGTCACCTGGGCATACTGCTTGCTCGTGTTCAGCGGAGCATTGACCAACAACCGCAAGTCTGCTTCTTTTGTGGTAATGCCGACTCACTGGCAATGATGAGCAGTCTTCTCACACATAGCATCAGAAACAGTGAAAATTATGGGGTAGCTGATAGCTTTGGTGGGGTGCTGTAGTTTATTTTTGTGCTCACAATAAAAGTTTCATCAGCTGTGTCCAACAACATGCATAAAGAGAATTTGATGCTCTCTTGTTGTTGGATACTCGACACACATGAACTTCTCTGGGCCTCTTAAGTAAGGCAAAGTGATGGGATACTCCAGTTGTTCTAGAGAGCACAGAAATAGATCAGTATTCGTTAAAAAGTTGGTAACGTGGAATATGTAATCGAAACCTGAGAAATTCTTAGCAAGAATGGGCAAAATTAGGGTCCGATAGCTTCTTGACTTCTGGATTTTTTTCTTTAGATCTTTATTTAAATCTGTAGGTACCTAGTTATTTATATATTAGAAAATGTCAGGTATCAACTGAAGGAGAAACAAAACAAAACTTTTCAGGTTTTTTTTTTTAACCTATAGTAGATTGCTGCACGGTTGTGTTGATAAAATTTGCTGTTATTTTCCAAAACATCTTATTGCAGCCTTAAGGTATAAATATTTAAGGCACCTGGTTTTGGAGGGTGCAGCTACTTTCAGGCCTGTTTAGTCACTGAAGCATCTATGTGGAATATTAACTTGAAAGAAATCTACAGTATTGTGTACTACTCTGTACGTTAGGCTGCATATCAACTCAGTGCATACTATTCTGCCTTTCTACTTTTAAATTACAACAGAGGGAAAAGTCAGTAGAAACTGATTGTGTGGCTAATTAAAACAGTTTGAAAGGAAGCAATTGCAAGAAGAGAAACTGCAAAAAGAGAGGATGGTAAATGTTTAAATATGCTGCCTTCAAATGTCAGTTTTCTTTAGAGAATGTCCCCCATATGAGAACTCCTCTATTCAGCAGCATTCAACCTGTAGGGCAGAACATTTTGTATAGAAAAGGTAGAGGCTGGAGGCAGTAATGCTCATTGAGCTTTATGACAACCAGTGTGAGAGGCTTAGAACCAAAAACAGATTTTTAAGGTGTATTTTTCATTTTTGTCACAAGTTCCCTAAAATGCTTAAAGGGAGTGCAAAAAATTGGAAAGCTTTCTTCCAAAGACAATGAAGGGGAGAAGCAACTGAGAACAACAGGAAGATTTTAGAACATTTGATGGGGGACGAAGTGAAACACAACAAAACTTCAGTTGAAAAGGGTGGTTGGAAAAAAGAATGGATATAAAGACAAGAATTCATTTCAGTGTGTTATGTGCCCCACTTTAAAGAACTAAATGTTAAGGTACTTAAAATGTATAGTAAGGGACAGTAGTGTATACTCCCATGCAGTTGTTAGGCTGCAAACTAGTTAGGAGTGTTGTCTTTTGGTGACATTTGCTTTGACTTACCTGTAATATTTTAATATTAATCTATTGTTTAATTTCTTCACTGTGGAAGCTGGAAGAATTTGGTCTTATACCTCTTCTGTATGCCTGTAGCCCTTACCTTTTTTCCCCCTGCAAGTCTTATACAAATTCTTGTTCATCTGCTTTAGTGCTTTTATTACTCCTGATGTACTTATTGCTGGGTAGCACACATAACCCTTAGGCATACATTAACTTGTCTTCAGCCTTCCCTGCTTTCCTTTCCTGCCAGTTCTTCTGTTACTTTAAATATTTTATTTAATCTCTCCCGTACTCTGTCAGCCTACAACATTGTATGTGGAGATATCCTGATCCCTGCTCTTTTCTTGATATTAAAATCAGTATCTTCTAGGTACCCTTTTTAGTTTCTTCCTTTATATCAGTTAAAATCAAATCCAGAATTGTGGTGTTCAGTTTCCCATCTGTCTTAGCACCATTTCTTCCGAGCTTATTTCCATCTGTACATCTCTACTTGTTTACTGCATTGCCGAGACTGCTTTTTTTTTTCCCCTACACATAACTTCCTAGTGCTTAGATTTTTTTTTTCCCTCCGCTTCGCAGATTTTTCTCTGTGTTTATCCAAATATTTTGTCTATTGGAACTCCTGCAGACATGGGCAGTGGCATGAATTTCTTGAGATGGCGTGTCATCTGCCAGCATTGTGCTGGATGCGTGCTGTTTGGCTCCTCTTTAACCTCAGACCTGTTACTGACATTCTGGAGAGTAAAGGTTTCATGCACTTTTTCTTCTGTGAAGGCTTATACCAAGTACTGGAATCATGTTCTGCTTTGTGACTGAACATGAGCACTTTTGTTACTCCTTTTCAAACGTGAAAATGCATTTGGCAAGGTAGCTCTCCTTCCTTACTTGATGTTGCTCACCTGCTGCCATTTGCTTCATGGATTAGTTGGTGTCAATGAGTTTACTTTATTTCTAGTAGATTATACTTTCTCCTTTGTTCTGTAGTGCTTAAGGCATTCTTTCTTGAAGGTATAGGGAAAACTTTGGTAGATTTGCATGGCTGGAATTATTGGAGCTTTGGTAACAGAAACAATCATGTTGTATACTCTTTAGCTCAAAAGGTTTAAAGCACATGTACTATCAACTTTAAAAAGCCTCAGTGCTTCATCCCAAGTGCTTCCTGTTGTCGCCTTAAAATATAATTGTCAACATTAAAATGCCACCAAAAATATCACTGATGAAACAGTAAAAATAGATCTTGCATATTTTCTGAAATGTGGATATGAGGCATCGTGACTACAATTTCTGTGAGCAGAAAAAGGAAATATTTTCCTCAGTAGAGGATTGAGTGAAGAACAGAGAGGTCAATTTGAAAACCTTTCATTCTGTGTGATTACAGCCATGCTGCAAATGCCTTTTCGGTATAAGGGAGGCCTTTAAAACATGCCTTACTTCTTGATTTGTGCTGCAGGTCAGATTAGCTAAAATGGTTATTGTATCACCCTAGAGATTCCTGCTTGCTGCAAGACCAGACTTTAAACCCTATTTTTATTATTAAAAAGGCCAGCAGCAACAAAGACTATTTTACAAGTTCTGAGACGTTTTCATAGCAATTTGATCTTTATACACAGGTTTTTAGAACTCTTTGTACTGTAATTCTTTGTGTATGTAAAAATCAGAAAAGAGGGAGCAGGAGCACTCATCTGCCTCTTGCCTGGAGCTTGTCCCCTCTTCATGCTGATCCCAAGGAATGAATTTGGGACATAACATGCATTTGACTCCATGTCATGGCGGAACAGCAGCATCTTTCAGTAGATGTAGGTCAGACTGAGGGGGAAACCTGCTAGTTGTGGGTCAATGTATGACAGGTTCACCCTGCCACGCATGAATTGCCATTATACACTTCTGTCTTGAAGAAAAAAATATATATATATATGTTTTCAAGATGCAAGTCTGAATGTGACAGTTTCTATTTATATCCTATTTTATTCAGAGATACCAATATTAAAAAAAGCAGCCCCAAGATGGGAAACAATGCTGGCTGTATTTTCTCTGCTTTGTATTTCATAACGCTGTATATACTAGTCTTAATGCCTTTTGTGTATGGCTATGATCATTCTGCCCTAGTTTGTATGCTACAAAATATGCTGGTTAAAAAAGATTTGTCTCAGCCTAGTTGCCTCTTGCTTTTCCCTAATTTTGTTTAGGAAAATGCAACGGTAGCTAGCCAGTCAGTATCTTCAGCTGTCCCTTGATATTATCTTCCCTGTTTTCTTATCCCTGTCTGCTTGCACGATATTTGGTCATTAATACTGCGCTTTTAAGGGGAACAAAACTTGTTGAAATGATGACTTTGCTGTAGTTTGGATGATTGCCCATTTCTCTGAATGGGAATCTGTTGAGTACATTATGGAAATGAATGTTAAAATTTATTTGTCTTAATTATGATCTCAAAAAGAACCCCAAGATGTCTAGAATGCAACAAGACCGCCTTTTCCATTTTTTGTTTCTTTTGCTCTGAAGCCTTTGTCTGATGTGAAAAATCTGCCTGTGTATGGGGTGAAGATGCTGGCAGGAGTAGATTATAGTTATGAGGAGTTTCCAGCATCGTTTTGAGAATTGCTTGGTGAAAGATCCATCAGCTCTGCAACACTTTATATGATTAGGTCAGCTGGAGGTAGCCTCGGACAACTGTGGAGCACTAACACTTCTCAAGTTTAAGGGGTGCATAAAATCTTACAGTATCTGAAAACGTTCTCGCAAATGGAGCGGTATAACTTGAAGAAAAAAAATGCTTTGAGGGGAAGCTATTAAGCACACAGAACTACATTAATTCCAATGAATAAAGTTGTAAATATTTACACTAAGCAGAAGAGCAATAGTAGCATCTGGTAAGTGAATGATGGTATCTAGTGTTGCAGAAGTAGCACTACTTTTCTGTAAGCAAAAGCTTAAATAGTGTGATCAATGCTGACTTGTAAGCTGTGCTGTTTACATAACTGAATCATTTGTCTCATCCTCACCAAAGAAAAAAGGCAACTACTCATAGCAAAGTCTTCATTCCCTGATTTCTGTCAAAAAAATCTTGAGCATGTGTGTTTTTTGAGTCTTTAATTGAAAGATGTCCATCTAGGAAACATTCACTGAAATACTTTTTTCCCTTTTTTCTTTTCCTTTTTAATAGCCTAGCTGATGCAGTGCTTGATGTGAAGCTGTCAGCATCAGTAAAGTAAGAACAACTCTACCTATCTGAAGTATAATGGTAGAAAAAAATGAAGTTAGCAAAATTTTTTACGGGAAAAAGAAACCCTCCTCTAACCCCTGCAACAAACAACAGCAACAGTATTTCTCTGTTACAGATTCTGATTTAAGTAGTAGTTGCAAGTGGAGGAGGTAATGTAGGAGTGACAAACTCAGGTGGTCTTTCAAGATGGATTTTTCTTTAAGTGAAATCTCAGACAGCTCTGAAGCAAGCAAAAATAAAAGTAATGAGTGTATTTGAGGCTTAATAAGTGAAATAACTGTACTGACTGAATGAGGAATTCCAATTAATTTTTTTATGACTGGAGGAGGAAGGGAGGAGAACTGGATAATTTGCTGCCATGCTGTGGCTCTGCGTTCTTGTCTATAAACATGTGCATGCACACGCATGCAGAGAACTCTGGTCCAAACAGATTTTCTGAGAGCAGGGTGAGTGCTGGCTGAGGAACTATTGCAGTTTTGCATCAGATCATCCAAAGACTGACATCAAACTCAGATCTGTGTTGAATGACAAACTTAGCCTGATAAAGTAGAGAAGTTGTTTTCTTCAGGGAGACTGCTTCTTTGTGCCTGTGCTTCCAACTGCACAACTGAAGCAACTGTAAGCAGTGTAGTGAGGGGGCAATCCAAACTAGCAAGTCTGTCAACGGGCTTGCGTGGGTTGAGCTCCAGAGCAGCTGGCATCTATTGAACAGAGTGAAATAGTATCCATCTCAAAGCACGGACATACGCCTTTCTTCTTCCTTCTCTTCTTCCTTCTCTGTTCTAGAGGCTTTTTCCTATCCCCAAACATGTAAAAGAAAGTGAAGTCTTAACTTGCTACTTGAGGCTCACAAAAATACTGTTGAAGAGATTTGCTGACTACTTGATTTGGCTTTCAATAAGCAGTTGCATCCTGAGTCTCCCTGACTCAGGCAGAGGTTGTGTCTAAGAATGTCTGTGCATTGAGGGATCTTGGAGGTGAGTGAAAACCAAATATATGCCAACACATCGATATCTCTAACTTGCTTTCAGATATGTTTGGAGATTCAAATGTGTTCAGGGGAGCACAGGGGAAAACAGTGAACTGAGAGCATCCTATTTAGCTGGATAATGAGATGTTTCAGAGTGGTTACATCAACTTTATGGTTGGGGTAAAACAGCTTGAAGAATTTTTGCGTCTTACAGTTGTGAATTGAGATTGGGAGGTAGGCATATTCTTAATTCATAGAGCTTAGTCACTTCAGCTTATAATACTTCTGCAGTCACATATACCACTTCTGATGAAATGTTCTCTGCTAATCAGCAGTGGTTTCTGATGTAAGAAACAAGCAGAGAGGCTCCTGTTGTGACTGCACTGATACCACTGTGCAGTCTCCATAAAAAGCATGATTTATGCAGTGCTGCCTGTAGGACTGTTAACATTTCAAGAAGAACTTTTCTGGAATTTGTCAAGAGTGTCCAGAAAGGCAGGAAATGATGCTCTCAAATCTGGTGTTGCAGTAAGCATTACAGAACTTCCTGAAACTGTGATTAAAGAAAACAACAAAAACCTACTAGCCTTTTAGGATATTGTGTACTGTGTTTAATGTAAGTGTCTTCTTTTTGAATTAGATGCAACAGTTGGAATTAGCACAAATGCAACAAAGAGAAGCTAACCTCACAGCTTTGGCAGCCATTGGACCAAGAAAGAAGAGACCATTGGATTCATCAAATGCTGGATCTGGCATGGAGGTACTGAAATGGCTTGCAATGGGTTGCATGGTGGTGTATCTTCTTATTGAACATTTTCATTATTCACTGTAGGAAGAAATTCCTATGGGGAGAGAGTTTGCTTTTTACAAAATGGTTGCCTACAGTAAGAAAACTAGTCCTTGAGTTAGATGCTTGCAAGGATTACTTCTGGTAAATTTAACAGGGATGTTTATGTGTTATGTGAAGAACTATGAAGGATGCTGTGTGTTGACTGAATCAAGCAGTGGCTCAGAGAAGCTTCTGGAGGGTAATGTTACTGTAGTATTCTATGGCAGCCAGTTGTCATGTCTCAGCAGTCGAACTTGTGGTGGTTTTGGATGGCTTTTTGAAACAAACCTGGCATTTGATTGTGCACGTCTTTCTCTGTGCAATGCACAGGGACTTTTTAACTATCCTTTGAGTTTGCCTTGGCTGGATCACTGAAAAAAAAGCCACCAAAAATAAATAAATGCATAAAACTTGGCCATTCTCTTCCTGCAGTGAGTCAGAGCTCTTTTTCTGTCTCATCCAGCACTTAAAAATGCCTTGAAGGTGCTTTTAACAGATCTTGGTCTGAACATCTCTCTTAATGTTCTGCTGGAGATTAACTGTTTCCAAAACCTGAACTCTCACTTTTTTGCGTGCTGGAATCTGAGAAGACCTCGTATAAAGCTCAACTAATATTTGCAACATAACTTGAGATGGTAGTGGTATCTGACCTGTAGGTTTCCTCTCAGCCTGACAAAAGACCACTTGAATGATGTGGGGTTAACTTTTTTCTTTTATTTTTGGTTTTTTTTTCGTGTTGTTCTGTTATGGAGGCAGAAACGTAAGTCTTTAACAACTCACTATTTACTGCAATAAAGTGAAGGAACTGGTATCTAAACAAGCTATAGAAAGCAGCGTGCCAAGCTTTTGAGTAGCTACTGTTCACTTCTTTCACGCTTTTTAATGCACTTTCCTTTGAAGCTGGAAGCACAGATTTTTATTTTTTTTATAATACCCCTGAAAAAATTTGAAGAGAGGACTTCAACATGAGAACTTTTCCCCTTCCCTTTCTATCAAATAACTATTCTTCATAGTGGTTTCCTACAATTATTGCGAGATTTGTTTCTGAATATTTAACAAGTCTGCCTATTGGGTGCTTTTCAGTTATTTCTCATCAGCTGCAATGTATCTGTTGTATTAAAAGCTTTACACAATTGTACCAAAATGAGATGGAAAAGTGTTGGTATTATAAGGTGGTAATCCATTATTTACGTTGTCATTTTTAAAAAGAACGTGCAGACCGTGCCTAAAATTCACCACAAACATTGATTGTGTATTTTTAAGATGTTTCTCTCATAGACTGCCTTACTAGTTTCTGAGTAAGGAAGAAGAGGAAAGTAATTCCACTAATGAAGCTACTTTTGTTCTCACATGGTTTCCAGTGCCTAGCATTTGAGCTTCATGCTATCAGAAAGCCATTCTTTGATTCCCTACAGACCTTCCTTTTTTTTGTGTGTGTGTGAAATTATGCAGGATGACAAACCTGTGAAGGCTCTTTATACTTAAGCATTTAAGTGTCCCAGTATATCCAAACAAGATTTATAAAATGCTCAAGACTTCTCATGTAGAATAAAAAATGGTTTAGATGAGCACTACATTTCAAGAAGCAGAACATTTGTAATACATTCATGATAACATGGCAAAACATTCCGAGCTGTAAACAACATTCCATTCTTCAGAGATGAAAGGTCTTTGAAACTGAAAGCAAGTACAGTGTGGCCTTAGGCTGATACACATTTGGGCATCTTTAAAATCATCTTTTCGGGCAACCTGTCTGAGAATAATTTAAACAGGCAGGATGTACTTTCTCATTTCAAATTGCAAATACAGACAGCTTCGCTCACAAATAATATTAAATGTCAGAACTTCCCGACTGTGTAATGTCAAAAAGTAAATCTGTGCATAATACTCTTGTGACCATTTTTTAAGCCTAATATCTTGGCAGACAGGCATGATGGAAGGAATTATTCCTGAGTATGAGTGATCCTTTGGTAGTGTTGAATGAAGTCACTGATGTTTCTAACAGAGACTTCTTCAACTTGCCTGATGTTCTTTGTACGATGTCTGTATCTCTTAAGTCTGTTACAGCAAAGTTGTGCATTCAGCTTTTTTAATCATTACCTACTGAAATAATGAAAGGAAATGAATTATTTCAAGCTGTTATTGATGTAAACTGAAGCCCTGAGGTATTTGGAAAGACCAGGAAGAAATATCAGTTACATTATTGGAAGAAGTAAAATACTGTAAGCAAATTTCATATATACCTTTTTCCTGTACCAAAATGCAATGGATACTGAAAGAGTTTCAAACACTAGTTGGGGTAGTTTTGCATATTGATTTTATTTTGCATGTTGACTTTATTACAACTTGACACTTGAATGGTATTGTTCAGAAATAACAATTTCAGAAGATCCTGGTAAGAAAATCCATCTATTGTAATTGGTGCTGCCTGCATTTCAGAAGTGGTAATATCTTCATCTCTTGTTCTGGTCCTTCTGGACACTTGGATGCAAAAGTGTGGGAGAGTCTTTTAGATTTAATTCATGTGTGTTTTGGGGTTTGTGTATTTGTTACTCACCTCTTTATCCTTTCCCAACGTGGGGGCATGTGGGGAATGAATAAAAGAGTAGGGAGACATAAAACGGATCTTGAAGAAAAGGAGACGGCTCCTTGTAAAACCAAGTCAGCAAAAGTAAACTTGAAGCCACGGATTTATTTTCCTGATTTTAGGTTTTCTTTCATGGCTTTCTATTGGTTAGTAACACACTCTGTAATGCTTTCAATATTGAGAAATAGTCAAGATTATCTTCTGGAAGTATTGAGGTCTGCCTTGCCCCAGAGTGCTGTTCTGTCATATCCTTCAGTTGTCTTCTCCTGGGCTGGTCACACTGACTAACTCACAGGTGAATCTTCTGTCTTTCCTTACTTTCTATCTGATCTGATGGCTGCTGTAAAATTTTACAAATGATCTCTTAGCCCTTCTTGAGGGATCTCAGAGGTTTCCTTGGGGTAAGTATGGCTGTGCCGAGTTGCTTGGTGGTGCAGGGGAAGGGATGGGAAGCAGAGGAGCATTAGGCAGCTGTGTCTGTTCGCCAGCTCTCCCTCCAGATGCAGGGAGTTCATAGCTGGGAGGGCAAGTCTGCAGGCAGTGCTCAAAATGCTGCCCTTGGCGAATCTTCAGGCCTTCTGGTCCTTAGTGCTGGGGTATTGCTGAAGAAGCAAATGGTGCAGCTGAAAATCTGGGGTCAATGTATAGCTATTCAGATGCATTCTCTCTGTAAAACACCCAGCTCTTGTAAACAAGCATAAAATAATGTACTTCTGGAGGTGATACACATCTTTCAGTACTGCAGTCCACAAATAAGTTGGCATTTTCTTTCTGGAAAGAAATTTGGCAAGAATAGACAGAAGAAATATATATTCAATGCTGGTCATTGTTCCACTTTTAATACTGAACGTGTGTGGAGAAAGCAAGCTTGTCATCTCCTCTTTGAGGGCAAGCTCTGTGCCACATCCGATCACTGTTAGCAGAACTTAAATTTACCCTGCTTGTTTTACAGATTAGGATGCCAGTATGCATGTGGATCAAACGTATTCTGTAAATGGTGCATGTTTAAGCTTTGGAGATACTCTTTGGGCTGATCTAGGAAGAACTAAGCCATTGAGCAACAAGTCCTTTCCTGTAAAATGAACGAAAAGCAGATGATCGAGGAAGAGAGATTTTGTTTTCCCACAGTGTGGCAATGAAATCACTGTGTTGTTTTTTTTGTGTGTGTGTGTGTTTGATAAAGGAATGTGTGGTAGTTGGGGAGGGGCATGTGGCTTTACACCATTAGAAGTGATAGCTTTAGAAGTTACCACCACCTTTCTGACCTCTGAGAGAACACACTAGCATAACTCATCTACTTCAGTACTTGTGTTCAGGATGTGACTGTGTCTGAATGTGAATTAAACTTTTCTCTGCAGTGAAGGAGGATGGGTTTTGCTGCCCTGTCTAACATATGTGGGCTTTTGATTTCGATTTCTAGTTCTTAATTCAAACTATTGGACAACTGAGGAGTCTACAGAGTAGTCATACCTTTGGGGAAAGTATTATGAAGTGTAGCTTCAGCATCTTACTTAGATCTTGCAGCAGATGTGTGTGCAAGCCCCTGTCAGCTACGGAGTTTCAATTTGAGTTCTGAATTTCCTGGCTGCTGTCAGTCTAGGCTGTACATACACTTGATGTGAATTTTTCCCCCTGTAAATAGGCCAAAATATTCCTGACTGCCATTCATACACTTCAGAAACACAGTTCTTCGACCCGCATTGTGCTTTCTCTGTGCTAGATAGGAACTTAATTCTTCTTATGTGTGAAAGATATCTGCAATTTAAATGACTAATTGCATTGTAGCTTTAGGCTGAACATATTGGTAACGCAGAAATGTTGATGACATGTGAAGGGTCAAGAGATTTATAATTTAGTTGACAATACATTGCTTAAAAAGATGTGGCAAAGAGCCAGAAAATTTCAGCTTAATAATTGTCTATTAACTAACATGACATATTTGTATAGTATTCGTTACCTCCAGGTACAGATTAAGCATCTGATGGAGCCACGCGAAGTGACACGCGTACATGAATCTTGGGCATAATAGTGAATAAACTGACATTGCATTCACAGTAATTTGTTTCAATATGTAAAGCATGTTGTTGCCTACATATGAAAGGACTTGTAGGAATGTTGCAATGAAATCTGAGGAAAATGTGTAGTTGGATAGCATTCTCTGTTGTGCAGTTCTGACAGCTTGGTGAGACTTCTTTGTAGACTACAGATAACATCATAAATATACATGTTTGTTTTCAGCTGTATGCGAAACAGTCTGGAAACGGAGATCTAAGCCTTTCAGACATCAGCTTGATCTGTCCTAATGTTCTGTGAGATTTAAACATCAACACATGAAAAACAACAGCAAAACCAACTTCTCAAATAAAAAAGAAATCATATTTTTTGTAAATGTTGAGTAATGTAGTATTTTAGCATTGTGAGTGTGGGAGTATTTCTAGTAGATTGTGAAGCTTGACAGAATAGGCAGAATGAGCACATTGGTTTGCCACTGAAGTATTAACTTCTGTCACTTTGTTTTCTCTAGCCTAAATTATGTGCTTATTTGCATAAGCAACATTTCCACAGTTGTTTTTTTTAACCTTCCCTTCTGTGAGATGGGAGAGTGATGCACAGGATGTGCTGCTGGCCATCACAGACTTCAGTGTGGCCACAGGTGACAGGGCTGGGGATTGAAACTGAATTAGAGTAGTTGCTCTGACTGCTGTTTGTACCACCTCCCAACAACATATCTGCTACAAACAACTGCAACTTCTCAGTGTTTGCAAATGGCACTGAAAACTGTTTCCTTTTTTTTGGTGATATTTTTGTAATGCACAGCAGAGCTGCAATGACAGCTTACTCTCTTAGTATCTTAGCTTTGAGGCTTACAAGTACTTATGCCTCACCAAAAATTAAAATGAGAGCTCTTGACTCTGCTTTTAACGTCCGACTGAAGTTTGCTGCTTTAAAGTGCCCCTCTGTGAAACCACAGTGAGAGCTGAAAGTTCTGAATGCGGTTGATGTGAAGCCAATAAATTTAGGAAGGGAATGTGTTCTGTGCCAGGTGAGCTCACTGAACCTGATGCAGGTTGGTGGAAGGCAGGGTTCTGCTGACCTCTGAATGTGATTTCAGGTCCTGTGTAATAGCTCTGAACAGATCTGGTATTCCTGACAGTGCTTAAGATTGCAGAGTTCTAGACTGTGTGCCACAAGTACGTTGGAGACGAGGAATTAGGAGTATGGTAGCTCAGGTAAAGGAAGAGTCTTGTCTTGCAGCCCTACTGTTGTGACAGCCGTGGCTCTGTATCAAATTTGCTCTCGCCTTTGAAAAGAGAATCAATATTTAATTCTTCGTCTGGCCACTGGAGAGAGCTCTAAAGATCTTAAAGTTGTGTTTCCAGGAGCAGCCTCCTGACAACAGTAGCTGCAAAACAGGTATGGAACTGCTGCAGGAGCTCCACAGTATTTTCTGTTGCCACAGTCACTAAGAGTAACTGATCTCTGTTAGGAATGTACAAAATGCTATGAGGATCACAAAGGCATGTTGTTCTGACAGTGCTGCTGATTTGACCAAACTCTGAGGGTATGTGAAGCACAGAACTGCAGCCTGTGTAGCCTTGTGATGCTGGCTTTAAGCCAGCTGCTCTGCATGCTGTGAGAGGTGGTTTCCAGTGGTGCAGAGCCCAATTGCTGCAGTACCTTACTTAATTTACAGATGGGGTCTGTACGCTATGCTAAAGCTGCAGCACTGCTGCTGATACCCTGTTGGGCAGGCAGTACCTGAGCTGGGTGATTCCCCTGCTTGTTGACTCACCGAGGTACTGATAATTAAAAGCTTTATTTTTCAGATCTCTTCAGAAAACAGAGCAACGGAGGGCATTTCCATGAAGTATCCTCTGCGTCAGCCAGAGAGCTCAGAGTTAGGCACTCATTAATCTCTTTGACATCGAGGCATGTGTGTGATGGTTCATTGTGGTATGCAGATGACAACATAACTTGGAGTGTTTTTACTTCTGGTTCCTTAAATGTCTTATTACAGACAAGTGCTATATCACCTTATGTTGTTTGTTCCAGTGTTCAAAACCCATAAAAGACCAGTGCTTCCATGCAGCTGTGGATGGGTACTAGTTAGTGCTCATCCCCATGTAAACTGTTCAGAAACATGCAGGAGGTGTTGTGTAGGATGAGTTCCTTGACCATACAGAGCCTGTCTGCAGTCCAGTCTGAGCTGGAATGACTATGCTGCCTGACTCCTTTGATTTTAAACCATCTTGAATTTTGACAGAGGGGCCTTTTCTTTTGACTTGGAAGTGGCAGCCAATGCTTTAGATATGTTCAGTTGCTAGCTGAAGAGTCTCTGCAATGCTCTGATAGGCCTGCTTGATGCTCTGTGAAATGTAAAAGTATAAACTGTCTATCTTAGCAAACAGAAGTCCAGTGTATGCTTTGGCCTTGGAAAACATCATTCTATGTCCCTGCATTGGGCACGATGGGTAAGAATTTAAGAAGAAACAAATCCATAATTCTGTAACAAGCACGGGCAGCTATGAGCTTCTCTGTTTTAACAGCATGCTGCTCTGATAGCTTCCACAGCAGACTCAGAGATTTGTGATGTCTGCCTTCTTTTTTTGTAAGGGGGGAAACTGAATTGAGGTGGCTTTGGTTTGCATCTTTCTAAAGGTAAGTCTCCCAGTCTAATGACTATTTAGAGAGAAAATACTTTCCCCTCCGTAAAGTTCTTTGAATTACAAAGGACATTACTGTTGGGTTCCTGAAAACCCTTGGGCTTTATTTCATTTATAACGTTGCCTCAGGCCTTCTGCCGCATCCTGTTGGACTGACCTCCTTTTCAACCCATGCTGGCAGCTGCATTGCAGAGCTATCTTTTCCCTGGATCCTTCGGGGCTGTCATATGACAAACTTGAACTGTGACCCCCTTGTGTCTTACCAGGACAGCGGTGCCCTCTCTGTGCTGTGTGGCCAGCAGTCTTCCCCACGCACGCATTTGTTCCGAGCCATTTAACAAACTGAAAGTTTCAAACGATGGTATTTCATAGTGTTTAATAGTATCGACTGCAAAGCAAATGAAATGGTGCTGAATACCCTGCGTGCTGCTAGTAAGAAATACGGCTTCCATTTCTGCAACGTGCCCTGGGTTTTCTGTGGCTAGTGTGTGCTCTCTGGTGAATCCTTTATTTATTTATTTATTTAAATAAATTTCAGTGATTCCTCCTAACAACAGTAGCATTCACTGCTATAGATAGTCCGACACTGGTATTTGTATCTAATATATGAGTTTTTTAACTGGATTTCCCTAAGCAAAGCGGGCAAAGTCATTTTGCTGAAGTCTTACAGAGGGTGTTAGGGTAAGAATTGATATAGTTAGCACAGCATCCAAGCAACACCATCTCCAAGTGGTGTTGATGCTGGCAGGCATTGCCTTGCTGAAGTTACAGAGACTGAGCACTCGTATTTGTACAAATTGCATTCATTACCAAGAACCCTCCAGTAGTGATAAGAGACTGGCTGTGTAGCATAGATTGGCTCCAAGATAAGTAGCCAGTCTATTGTGCAGCTCATGGTAATCTTCTTCCCCACCCCTAATAATAAATCTTGGGGCATTTTGGAATGCATGAGGGTTGCTCATTCCAATAGCCGGAATTTGTAACTACTAAGCATCATCATCTCCACACCAATTGTGCTTTCATAACCAAGTGAGGCTTCTGTCTGAGATGGAAAGGCTTGGATACAGCACCCTGAATGCACAGATGCTTTGGCCTGCCTAGGGAGGTGGTTGAGGCACCATCCCTAGCGCTGTTCAAGAAGCGTTTAGATGAGGTGCTAAGGGATTTGATTTAGTAGTTTAGTGGGTAGGGATGGTGATAGGAGGATGGTTGGACTAGATGATCTTGTAGGTCCTTTCCAACCTAATGTATCTATGAATCTATGACTGTGTGTATGTCTTGCTTTTGTAAAGGACATGTGACAGGTGATGGCTAGGGTAAGAGTCTGTCCTGGCCATGTTTCAAGGCTTGTACCCATTGCAGTGATACATTTCTTCCAGAAGAGATGTAAACATCTGGAGCTCCTGGAACTATGAGCACAACACAGGTCTCTGCACAGGAATGGGTGGCACCACCTTTGTAGTGAGAAAGCACCACTGTTTAGTATGACTTCAGTGAAATAGCAGTTACTAATCTTACAGTAATGCAGTTTATGGAAAAAAGAAGAAAATTTTTAGCAAGAATGTTTTTCATTGCTTTGACTGGTGTGAACCATTAACTGACAGATGTTTGCTCTGTCTTTAGAAGAATCTAATGTATCAATGGCATCTGGATTTCTGGTTTCTAGCAAGTAAAGCTGAACATCAGCAGGTTTCTTCTATGCAAGTAGGCAGTACAACCCAACCAGTTTGATTTAAAAACTTTTATCATATCAACATGAAATGTTAACGTTTTTCTCTCTCTCCTTCCACTCTTAGGGTTTGAACGGCAATGGAATTGTTCCTGGATCGTCAAATTTTAGCCTTACAAAACAGCTTCTTCGTCCAAGAATAACTCGTGTCTGTCTCAGGGACTTGATATTCTGCATGGAACAAGAGAGGGAGATGAAGCATTCTCTAACCTTGTACCGTGCTCTTCTGAAGTGATTTGAATTTCACATCTCAACTTGCTGTCTACTGCCAAAGAAAACACTGAAGCGTTGTTGCACTGTCTTGAAATTCCAATTTCTGGAAAATGATCCGTTGTAAGGATAACTCTTGTTTACAGATAAACATTTTTATTAAATACCTAACTTAGCACCGGTAGGGTTTTTAATAATGTTTGGCTTAAACAAGTCTGTAAACCAGTGAAAACACTGAGCTGCACACACAGGCCCCTGACTACATTGCATTTATGTGTCTTGCAGGCTCTGAGGGCTTGATATGTGTACTTAGTTTATGTATGTTACTTGCTTCAGTACTCCAGAATCTGCAACATCTGTTTGTAGTGCCTTCTTCTAATCCAACCTTATCTTGGGGACGAATGACACTTTAGAGGCACTGCACAGCATGACAACTGTAGTTATTCATGAACCAGCAGTCAATCAACATGCTAATGTATTGCCTGTTTGACTCAACAAATCTCCTTAAATCAGATGTCCTTAAATTTTCTGGGCTTAGAATTACTACTGAATGCTACTTTGTGAAGCAAAGTAGCAAACAAAAGGAGTGAGGGAAAGAAACTTTCTCTTCCCCACATCACTTCAACTGTCTCCTTCCCCTTTCTGCTGAAAAAAGTGGTTGAGGGAAGATGAACTAATCGGTCATTCTTGTGGTTGAGGTACACCAAGCAGTGTAGGTAGGGCATACTTTGATGTTTGGGAAAATCTGGTGTTACTGAACTTGAATACAGGGAGTGAAAAAGCCTAAAAAAGAAGGGTAAAAAGAACACGCTGATATCTTACGTTTTTCTTTATGTAGATAACAACAAAAATAGCAATGAATTTAAGCATAGATTAAGAAATTAGGGAAGAAATGAACCAAAACTTGTGCTTACTGCAAGAAAGGGAAATCTTGAGATACAGTAAATATTCTGAAACTTTACAGCTAGAAACTTAAGGAGAAGCGTAGTGTTTGCAAAGCACAGAATTCACTGCTTTATTGAGGATATTGATTTAGTTGTCAGCTTAATGTTTATCATACCTTAATGTGGTATAAGAGGGGAAACATTTCAAGTAGAAAGTAGTTAGTTTAGTCAGTTGCCTCGTTTCCATTCAATGAGGAGGATGACTCCAGACTATTAACACTGCTAGAATAGATTCAAAGATTTTCTGCTCTGATGGTAAAGACTGCCTTGTGGTAGAAGGGAAAAGCTCTGGGTCACCCTTCTCCTCAACCTCCAGACACTTTGCCTCCCATGACACAGTGCTGCATGGCATGGCTGCTTCCCAGGACCGGTGGGAAAGGCACTGATATATTGAATGGCTTCCTGCTAAAACTAATTTTCTTTCAAGGAACAAGCTTCCTATGGTTATTTGGCATGCTACTTTAGAACTTAAAGTGATAACTTAAATGCCCTCTACCATCAGAACCACTGCATATAGTTACCAAATTCAGTAAGTTTTGCGTCAGTTGTTTTTTTTGTTTGTTTTTGTGTTGAAACAGTAGTAAACAAATCTAGCAAATGAATGCTGTAAATTATTTATATATGTATATATGGCATATATATATATATAAAAGAAAAGCAGTAATTTGACTAAGCTATAGTTTGTGAGATATTGATAGCATCAGGCAAAATTGTTTTGTATAATTAAATGCTTAGCTTTACTTTTTATGTAAAGTGCAGCATTTTCCATATTTGTGTACTGTATCTTATTGATCAGATGTTTAAAATTATTTTAAATACTGCATTAAAGCAATTATTTTATTAAAAATAATAAATAGCTACCTTTGTCTATTTCCTAGCATGAAAAACTCAGCATCTGAAGCAAGCTGTCATCACCATGACTAATGGCGTGGTTCTGAGAGCGACCCCCAGCTATCTGCCCATCACAGTGACTGGCACAGTTGCCCAACTTGAAGTGTTAATGATAAGCATCTGTTTTCTAAGGTTTTTAAACAGAACTGGGTGACACAGCAAAAGATTACTTGAAGGCAAGTGGATGGGGAGGGGGACAGAGAGTCAAAGTAACCCCTCATTTGTCCAACTTCCCCTGCCAGTCAGCACAAGGGATTTTTTTATTTTTTATCAGCTGAACAGAGGTACTTTGCACGTATTCTGGGAAGCAGAAACACAGGAAGCTTCTCAGACCTCAGCAACGTGCAATGGAAGCATTGTCCTAAATTGTTTTTGAAGCTGCTCACAACTAATTAAGTGCAGGTAGAAGAACACAGATGAGCATCTGCATATGGGCCTGCCTTGTTCTCTAAACCAATGAGACATTTAAAACAAAAGATATTAGAGAAAATAAATCACATGATAAAAAGATATACATAATAAACTTTACCAGATAATTGAATGTTTTTATTGCCTGCTTGCAACATGCTTTCGTTACTGCTGTCACAGCAAGCTGTCTCCATTCAGTAGTTCTACCTTCCCTTCTCATTCTCAGAACTTTAGGAGGAAGAGCAGGCGTTTTCCAAAAGTTCTTCAGCAGTTTTAGGCCTGACTTCAGACAGAAGGAGCCAAGGCCTTGGTGAGGTGCAAAGGCTAAAACTACTTGTCTTCTTCCCAAGGGTTCAGCCCGTGTCTCATTTAAGCTCACCTTTGCTTCTGAGAAGAGCAGGAGACCTCTTTGCTCAGCCACACCAGGATTTAAAGGAGGGATGACTGTGGGATTACCTTCCCCTTTTTCCCAGACTCACCATCTTTTAGGGGAAGGTGAACTGTTCTTTACACAAATAATAAACACTCAGTTACGAGATAATGAAGACGAACCCTGACATAGCTCTCCCATGCTTCTTGGTTGCTGGAATGCTTGTGTTCCAGCCTCAGCACTTAGCAGCACAGCCATTTATGCATGGATGCTGCAACGGGTCTAAAGCTTACTCCAGGCACTTCTTGCTGTCCAGATGGTCTATTAGTCTAGTGCCTTTTTCTGATGCACCGAGCTGTCCAGGGAACTATCCATGGCATTCAAGTATTTTGCCTTCAGACAAACAGTATATCCAGTTGTGTGGGGGAAAGCTGTTGTTGCTGGCTCTTGATAATACCATTTTAACAGCATGATATTACACTGGATTTTCAAAGTTACGTGGGGACAAAATGGGCCTTGCACTCTTTCTCCTGCTGCTGCTCTTTTTCCTTTATTGCCATTTTTGAGTCTTAATGCTGAATCCATTTGCCAGCTCTTTGCACCGTCTTTGACTCCGGCTCTTGCCCTGGGAAGGACTAGCTGAAGCACACAAACACACCCTGCAGCCTTGTTCTAGGTTTAATGAGGAAGGTAGCAGGGGCCTGAGAGACTGCTAGATGATTCCTCGAAGCCATCATGCTCTCTTGGACACTGACACAAGTAGCTTAAGGCTAGTGTTTGCATCCAGTTGTTCTAGGCCTGCTCTCTTGTAGGCACCTGTGTCCTGCCATGTGAGTGCACTTTGCTTGGAAAAAATGCTGTCAGCTGCTCTCCAGGTTCATCTGTTTGCTCTGTTCTCTTTGTTTGCAATCACTGGGATTAAAAAGGAAAGACAAAAGCAAATGAGGATGTCCTAAAGGGGTAAGACTGCCCAAGTGATTGGACTTGCTCTCAGTAACTTTTCAAACAAGGGCTGCTGAGTTTCTGAGGCCAACTGCTCTACATGTTTACTCTGCATGTACTACACCTGATGTCTGCACATCATCTGAGACTGTTATCCGTGCACTCAGGGCTGAAGTCTGCAGCTCTGGAGCTAAGTGGAATCCACAATGAAGGCTTCACTTAGATGGGTGCAAAATTAGCACAGAGCCCGAAGAGCTGATCACACCTGACCTTTTGCCATTGCTAGCATTGGCTCGTTGTCACTAGTCAGTGGTTTGTCCCACCCAACCTGGCAGGAAGGCTGCCTTGCATGCCTGCAAGTCACAAGTCCTGTGTTTCACTCGGTGTAGGCCTTTGCAAGCTAGCCAAGCACCCCTCTGCAGCTTCTCTCTTATTTTGAAGGCACAGGCAAGCAACTCAGAATTTTCCTTCCAAGGTAGAGTAGTTGTCATTCCTAGTGCCTTTTCTACTATAGGCATGAACCGATCACTCCTTTCCTGCTATCTCTAATTATTCTTGCAAGTTAGTTGTTAACTTTGCCACCCTGTCCCTTCTCAAGATCCTCTGTTTCAGAGGTCCTCCTGACCTTTTAGAAATTTATTCCTTGGCAGGTATCTTTCTTCAGGGCCACCTAAAGGTCCCACCTATGACCCTACCCGAGGGTACCTGGCACTCATCCATTCTCTTTCCCACACCACAGAGCTGGTCTCGGTGGGTAGCACCAACTACGAAGTCATACTCCTCTCAGCAGCTCAGTGTAGGTTGTCCTTAGGAACTGCAGTTATCAGTAAACAATTTATTCTCTCTGACAGATCACAGAGAATATTATTCTAAAATCAATTTGGGGGTTAAAATTTATCTTTAAGAGAAATACACAACTTCGTTAGAGTTTGAGCTGTAACAGCTTCTGGATGTGAAACTCCAGCAACAGGGAGTGAGAGAAATTCCTGAAGAAGTTGCAAGTGTCAGTGCATTAAAATAATGAGATGCTTCTGTGCAAAACTGCAGAGAATAGACTCCCTCAAAGAGCTGATGAGTTGGAGTACTCAAGAAGGAAGATAGGAGAAGGAGAATGTGATTGAGGACTGTGCTCTGTTCTCCCTCAACAACTCTGTCAATATATCCATATACTTTCTGGCAGAGTTTTTATTTTATTATTATTATTTTTATTTTTTAACAGAAATTATGGAAAATGGCCCTTCTAGAAGAAAAAAAGATCCATCGAGGTAGGTGGGTATGCATATGCAGGCTGTATTTATAATGAAGCGGACTTATTGGATAATTAAGTTGTTACTTCCTTAAGTTGTTACTTCCCGTTCAATGCAGTTTTCACTCTTCACGTTTCACAGGCTTACAGGGGATGTCTCCAAATTTTATCATTACACTTTGAAGGAATAGCATGAAAGGTGATCACCAGCTTCAACCCAGTGCTGTACTCCAGGCACACAGCTGGAATGTCACCAGACGTGGGGGATAAGTGTTGTTTCCATGGGAATCAGTGGCCTGGCTGATGCTGAGGGAGAGGCTGGGATGAGCAGATATGGCATGATTTTTTCAATATCTCAAAGCTGGAGCAGTTTGTCTGTACTGATGTGAAAGCAAAACATGGAAGGAGGCTTACAGCCCATTTGCCGAGCATCGAGCTGACGCAGTCATCAGGGTTGCGCTACCTTAAGTCAGGGCTGGGGCTGTAATTTTCTGCACCCTGCCTTTCACCAGCTGGCTCATTAGCCCTTTGCAACATGGCTGGAAGGTGGTGCAAACTCAAAATGGGCCCTCGTCTCAGAGAGCTCTCAGAGCCTTTGCTTCTCACTTGAAAGTTTTGACCTTCTTTATTACAGAGAGGAAAAAAAATTGAAAGTGACCCAAGCTTCAGGTACAAAAGGCAAATATTAAAAGTGAAGTGGGTTTTGCCTTTGAAATTCCTCTCTTCTTAGAGACTGCTGGTGAGTGATGCCCTGGAGCTGGAGAGGATGGCTCCAGAAAGAGATCCCCTTGAGTGTTTAATCAGCCCTTCTCAGTTGTCTGCTGTAGGATGCCGAAACAGAAATCAGTGTTTCTAGTTTTTTTTCCCATGCCATAAAGAAGAACCTGTGGGAAGGTTCTGGCTCTGTCCTTACACAAAACCAGGATATCCAGTAATTAGTGAGAGATACCTCCAGGGCAAGCTCCAATTTTGCAACACTTCCCAAGGCAGGGAAAATGCCCTGGGCTAGGGCAGTCTTGGGAAGAGAGTGAGTCAGGAAGCTGCTTTTATTTATTTAATTTTTAATGTCTCTATATGCTCGATAAAGACAAAACTTAAGAAGAGTTTGCCCGGATCCAATTCTCCTAGGCCTCGCTATACATGGGTGAGGCTCCTTCAGCTCCCGGGGTACACGACTGCTCTTTCAGGCTTTGTAAACAGGCTGAAGTTTTTGCAGTTCTGAGTGAAAGCTGAGTTTCTGATGACAGCCAGGCCTACCCAGGGCCAGGGGACTGCCCTGCCCCTCCGCTCTCCAGAGCTTGTTGATGCATGCTGAGATTTCCAGGTTCCCTCGAGGGCCCTGTACCACACACAGAGGACTAGAGGATTTGGGGATATGGCACAAATACTCCTTAGCTTTTTGAGCTAAGAGCCCTAAATCTGTCTGTCTGAAGTCGGGGTGCAGTGACCTGAGTGAGGCTCCCATGGCCTCACAGTGGCCAGAGTGGGTGTTCCCAACCTCCTCTTGCACAGCTTCACAGGCACATCTAGGCTGGATGCCTTGATTTCCTTCCATAGAAGGGTACACGCACAAACAATTCTTCAGTTGTCACACGCCTGGATTGCTGGGTCACGGGTCCCTGGGGCAGACCTGTTGTCCTCCATGCAAACAGAAATGGTGGGCACTTGGATATCCTCTGTGTGTGTTGAAATGATTCAACAGAATTAAAAGAGGGTTCCGTTACTTTCTCTTCTGGTGATCTTTGTTAACTGTTAGGCAGTGTCATGCTTTCCCTCTTGAGAGCTTACAGACTTGAGATGGGATGTCTGGAGAGCATTGGGAGCGCTGGCTACGATGGCACTGCACCATCACTGCAGTGCCCCAACCCTTCAGCCCTCCTGAGGCGTCAGGGACAAGGACCCACTTTTCCTCAGAGGACAATAGCTATGGAGCAGTTTTCCTTTCCTAGACCCCTCCTGGGATCAAAAACAAAAAGGAGGAGGAGGGCTGTCCCACACAGCTGTAGCTATTTTAAGCTATTAAGCTGTTCTCTCTTGGATATCTCCTTCAAGATGTGCTTTGCTGTACTGCCAACAAAAACTTGCTATCGTTAGGCTTCTGCAGCACCGCAACAAACGCCACAAGAAGGAAGCACTTCTCAGCAGCCCAACAACCTATATCCCTGCATCTGGAATTTCCCCACAGGTAGTTTGGGTAATTCCCCCTCCCACCGTGCCACACTTTGGGGATCTCCTTGGCACATAGTTGAGTCCCAAGCCCTCCAGAAAAGCTATGTCTTGCAACACCTCCCACACGCCTGGGGCTGGTGCTGATTTGGTGCTGCCCGTTGCCTACAAGCCCTGGGTGTCACAGAGGGGCTCCCTTTGCTCTCTGACTGCACTTCTCATTCCAAGCAGGCAGGGATGCCTCTCACAGGGAACTGAAAACAGCCTCCACTCCCCAGGGCGTGGGGCTCTCCTTGCACTCTGCCTGCGGCAGGCTGCCCATGGGAAGCCAAGTGGCACACTGCAGAGGCTCTGTGTAATTAATGTTGTTTCTCTGCATGAAGGTAGCACTTATTCCCTGATTGATATCTGCGCTGATAAATATATAGTTCCAACAACAACTGGATGAGAAAAGATTCAAGAGGAATCACAAAATGGCTTGGATTGAAGAGACCTTAAAGCCCACTCAGTCCCATCCCATGCTGTGGGCAGGGCTGCCCCCCAACAGCTCAGCTGCCCAGGGCCCCATCCAACCTTGCCTTGAGTGCCTCCAGGGATGTGGCAACACAGCTTCTCTGTGTCAGTGCCTCACTGCCCTCTAAGTAGATCATTTCTTCCTCTTGTTTAACCTGAACCCACCTTCTTGTAGTTTTAAGGCATTATCCCTTGTCCTATCGCTACACTCACTGATAAAAGCTCCCTCCTCATCTGTCCTGGTAGCCCTCTTTATGAAGATTCCTTTAAGGTCTCCCCAGAGCAACCCCAAATCCTTCAGCCTTAAAGCAAAAACAACAGGATATTTTGCTCCATGACTGAACACAGCTCTCAAACTCATGCTCAGCCCCTAAACATAGCCACTCTCTGTCCCGTGTTCCCAGGGAGGCCCTTAGTGCCATCTGGCAGACCCTGGCTGGAGCTGGGGAAGGGGCTGCTGCCTGTGGGGCACCAGGCTGGGCAGTGCCTGCTGCTTCAGGGCAGGGAGGGGAGAGGAGCTACTGCCAGCTGTCCTGCTTCCTGTGGGCTGCGAGCTTGTGGGGGATTTTTGTGTCTCTGTGTGTTGCTCAGTGAGCAGATTTAACAGCTGAGTTTTGCTATCGGTTACAATTCCTGGAGCCCCCCGAGCAGTTTGTTTCCTGAATGCGGGAGCGAAAAAGGGAAAAGTAAGAATGCCACTGGGAAAAAAAAAAAAAAGGGTTGGGAAACGGCTCGAAATGCAAGCACAGGATTGCCAAACCCACACAATCAAAAAGCATGAATCAGATCTCCAGGAATCACAAGACTGGTGGTCTAAATTTCAGCTGTGAAATCTGGGCAGTTTCTGAAGGGTATTTCCCTCCTTGTTTTCAGTGCTCTGGGGTTAGCATGTGCCCTCACTCCAGGAGCTGGCGGCAAGGCCCGCAGGGACCCCTCCTCCCTGGCACCACATGCTCGTCCCCACCTCCCAGTGCCCCCAGCCTGAATGGCCACCCTGCCCCCTGGCTTCTCCTGCCTCCCTGTCTGCAGGCTGAGCCCTGGTAGATGAGTGATGGGGAACCTGGGTCTCTAGTTTAGACCTATGGAGCTGAATGAGACAGAGCCATCTCTCGGAGTAATTTGAATGCTTGCACAGGTTGGGGCTTACAACCAAAGCAGCACTCCTCAAGGTACGAAGAGCTGCTAATGTTTTGGAAGTGCACCAGTGACCAGAAATCACCCTGGGAAGCCTTATGCCAAGATTAATGTGCCCAGCTGCAGGCTGTGACGGCCTCTTCCTCCTCCTCGAGAACGAGGGAACGCCACAGCCTTGTTTCTGGATTATGGCAACTTTTGGCCAAATGTTCCATCTTGCCCCAGCCATCCCTTCGGGTCTCCCGGAAACCCACTGTAATCACACGCTTTGTCCTGCTGCCTTCTGCTCTTGTGAGAGTGCAACATAAGACACTGATAAAGGTATTTTGTCTGGGAAAACGCATTAACACCTCTTCCCCTAAAGTCATCCTGAAAAGGAGCACTGTTACAAACTACTCTAGTGCTAGGCTGGGATCTCCCCATCTGCTGGAGCCCAAGCCCCCAGGTGGCAAGCAACCCTCACCCACACCTCCAAATATGGCTGTGCTGCCAGGAGGCGGCAGCTTTCCTCTCTCTGCTGCACTTGAGGGCCTCCAGATCTATCGCTGATCTAAACTGCTGTTGCCCAACTCAGCCTTGCAGAGTCAGCTTTGCTGCAAGTCCTTTCTTGCCCACCCCTCTGGAGTCCCTCAGCCACTGCCAGTGCCATGGTTGGTCCTCACAGGTTTTCTGGTCACGCTTTGGCTGCTCAGCTCCAGCTGTCCACACCACAGGACAGACAGGGTGACCTCTTGGGAAATGACTCCCTGTGCAGCACCATGGGGCCTTCTTCCCAAGTCAGCACATGGCAGCGTTACTTCCCGGCACTGCACCAACATATTCTGCTTCAGCCACTCTCACCCTGCAGCATTGCTCCCCTGTCACTCATGTCCCAGCACACGAGAAACCCCACAGGGCCTCACTGGTGTGAAGCGTGGGGAAATCCCCAGCTACGTGGCTCCTCCTGTGCTCCCCAGGCAGGCAAATTACCTTGGACAAGGCAAATTACCTTGGATTATTATGGGACAGCATTCTGCTAGAAGGAATTGCATGCAAATCGGCAGAGCAGCCACAGAGTTCCAGCTCTCCCAGCCCTGCTGAGACTGTCTGCAGCCTCTGTGCACCTGCTGCACTGGAGGGTGGAGCTGCCATGAGTAAAACCTTGCTGGGCTTTCTCCATCAAAGCTGAGCAGCGTGCTGTATATGGTAGATGGTCTCATTTGCCAATGTGAATACACAGCTCTGCTTCCACACTCACTAGCA
This sequence comes from Odontophorus gujanensis, assembly GCA_013399175.1. Taxonomy (NCBI): domain Eukaryota; kingdom Metazoa; phylum Chordata; class Aves; order Galliformes; family Odontophoridae; genus Odontophorus; species Odontophorus gujanensis. Next base: position 194,804 of record VXAB01001562.1, read on the forward strand.
GGAGACACACCGTGCACATAGCACATAAGCAGCTTGCATGGTGAGCCTAGAGTGTGCAAAGATCCAAGGAAATGTGCTCAGCCACAGCCCTGGGGGGCAGCTCCAACCACACCCAGAGAAGCTCTCACTCTGCTCCTCCCAGTCCCTCACATACCACACTTACCTTAGGGGAGAGAGGCCAGCAGAGCCTTTTTCAGTGCTCACTGGGATCGTGCTCAGTATCTCATCCTGCGCTTTTGGTTGGATCAAGGTGATGAAACCTTCAGCTTCGCTGTGGTGTCTCCAGAGAGGGAAGTTTAGCTTTCTCTTCATGCCCAATCCATAGCTGGCCATTGTGGCCCTCTGCTGCTTTCTACCACAGTGTGGCCCATGTAGGACATGTAGCCTCCTGGGCACTGGGCATGGCATTGGCTCCAGGGATTAAGACCGCCTTACCCCGTGGCAAAGCCATCCCCACCTGCCCAGCTCCTGGATATGGATTTCCTCTTCTTGCTGCTGCCTGTGCTCCAGCTGGCAAACCGTTCCCCTCTCCCCTTGCACACTTCTCCTAGCTGCTTTTCCCCTGGAGTTGCCCACCCGCAGCTGTCCTTTTGGGACTCAAAATGTCAGTTGATGAGTGGTGAGTGAACAACTTTACTCATATTGAGCTCTCCATCAAGTTTTTCAGTGCGTGCAGGCTCTGGAAGAGTGGTTTATGTGGAGCAAAACAATGCCTGTCTGGTTTTACTACGTGTGCCATCAGCCTCAACTCCTTTGAAGGACGGGGATTTCCCACCCTCCGCTGCTAACCTGCACCACACAGGGCTGCTTTGGTCTAGGCCAGATGGCCTTGGAGGGGATGGCTCTGTTCTTCATTTCTGAATACCGCTGACTCTTTGAAAGATTCAGTTTGCTGCTCTCTTCTTGGCTTTGGAGCTGCAGCCCTTACCCAGCTAAATTCAGCTGGGGGAATTCCACCTGTAAGACGTGCAAGTAAGGGCAAAGGCATCCTCTGCTCCTCTGCTTTGTCCCTGTCAAGTTTCTGCTCCCCAAGGCCTTGCTTTCTCTGCTGGTAGTTCCTGCATGCAGCAGCAGGTCTGCTCCCCACGTGTTTCGCTGCAGCAGAAATGCCCACACATTTTTTCCATTGTGAACCTGGCTACATCCCTGCCAGCTCACGCAACAGGCTATTGTTAAGTAATTGTTTGAGTCATCGGCCTAGCCCACACCCAAGCAGGCTCTTTCGATTTGACACACGGAGGATTCACTACTGTTGGTGTGGCTGTAGGGTAGTATGCCTCCTGCCTTGGCCAGGATAGGGACACCCACTGCCCGGAGATCCTCCATTCCCATGGCCCTCTGTGGGTCCCAGCTCCCAGCTCATGCTGTCCCTCTTCCTGCTGTCATTACCATGTATCACAGAGCAAATATCAGAGCTTCTTCCACAGCCAGTGCCACTGCCTCCTGCTGAACCCTGTGTGACGTGTGGGATTTGTAGACCAATTTGAGTTTGGCACAGATACTACTTCCCAGCTCCAGCAATCAAAAGTATGGAGAAATGCATGATGGGCCCTTGATTTCTCATACGGTCATTTTTACCACCTCTTTACATACACAGACAAAGTGCTCGGCACATTTTCAGAAGGGGGAAGATTAAAAACCCAACCAAGAAAAGAAGAAAAAAAACGAAAACAGAAAAATCCAAAGTGAATTACTGAAGTTTATAAGGCTAATACTTTATAGGGCTAGTATGCACAGGCCTGAGGCCTTCCAGATAATATAATCTAATACTTGGAGATCCCCTGATGAAAGGCACTATATATGCAAAGTGCTTTATAAACATTAATTAGTTAATGTTGAAAATATTGCCCGGGGCTGAAAAAGAGTAAAAAAATACCAAAAATCCCCCTTCTCTCCCTCCCTCTAGTCCCTAACTATTCAAAGTTAATGATTCTCTGTGTGCTAACTTAGAACACGTTTTAATTTCTGTTTACTTCTGGGGAGATGGAAGCATTTTCATACACCTTATGTTTCTGCAAGCACTGCTAACATGGTTGCTTCCCGTATTTTCTGCTTTAAGCTTTGTGGATCAAGACATCTCAGCACCTACAGCATGGTCTTGACCACAGTGTTTGTAATAAAATTACCCAAGCTCTGCCATCAGTTTCAGCTCATCCCTTTCATTCTGCAATCACCACCCAACCAGACTGTGTGTGAACATCCTTCTGACATTAGCTTCACATTAGGCCACCTCCCCAAATCCTGGGTATCCAAGCACAGGGCAGCGTCATCACACCGCTCATGTATGCACACAGGGCAAGAAGCATAAACCTGCTAGTTATTGCAAAAGAAGGGAAATAAGGAATTCTGAAGGGAAAAACTGATGGGATTTTTACAGTAAGGGTGGTGAGGCGCTGGAGCGAGTTGCCCAGTGAGTTGGTGGATGCCCCATAGCTGGAGACACTCAAGGGCAGGTTGGATGGGGCTCCAAGCAACCTGATGTAGCTGTATATGCTCCTGTTCATTGCAGGAGAACTGGAGCAGGTGATCTCTTAAGAGTCCCTTCTAGCTCAAATGATTCATAATTCTATGATTCTATGAGGCTGTGTTTCAAAGTATCTCATGTTAAAGTGTTCTTGTTAAAAGTTGTACTTTTAATGACGTTTTCAGTAGGAAGAATACTTAATGATCCCTTCTGGAGAGGCATTTAGATTCTAGATAACAGCTTAGGAAGTGTTCAAAGTTGGTTGGACAGGGCTTTGAGCAACCTGGCCTAGTGAAGGTTGCCCCTGCCCGTGGCAAGGAGGTGAGTTGAGTGAGCAACTTGAGTGAGTTGGTACCAAGGGATGAGACCCTTGGTGATGTGCTTCCCTCAGCCTGAGACGTGGTAACCCAGGTGAGCAAACTCTTGACGTGAGGCAGCACAAATAACCCCTGGCAGTGCATCCATTCCTGAGGAGTGGCAAGAGCTGACTTCAAAACACGCGTCCCCAGCACAGAAGCAGGCACTAAGCCAGGGCAGCACCTGCAGCAGAACTCAGTGCTGTTGAAGCTACCAGCCCAGGCTAAACCTTGCCCAAACTCTGCTGGGAAGTGAGAAATAAATGCCGTAATGGTGGTGCTTCCCTGCCTCTCAGCGTACCTGGGCTGTGACAGCCACCACAGCACAGCTGGTTGAAGTAGACAGGGTGAGGAGACCAACTTCAGCCAGCTTGGCCACTGAGCCCCTGTCACCCTGCTCCTTCCTGTGAGCAGTCACTCTCCTTTGCTCTCACATTGCTTCTGCTCTTAATTACAGATTTACAAAGGGGTGCTGGCTTTGTAGCGCAAATAAGATGAGGCCCTTACCCGCAGAGACTTGCGGGCACGAGGTGAGGCTGCCTGAACAGAAGGAGGGGAGGCGTTAGGTGTGAGGCAGGGGGACATCTGAGGATGACCCCAGACCTTGGTGGTCAGCTCCTTTCCACTGGCACAAATATGGTGATGCAATGCAGGAACCTATGGAGCTGCTTGAGGGCTCTGATGGAAACAGGGGAAGCTGAACGCCTGCAGATGTCTTCTACCCAGACAAGGGCTGGGGTTCCCAGGGCTTTCCACTGCTGGGGCACAGCTCCCCTCCTTTAGAGAAGAGGTGAGATATCAAATTTAAGGCTTCAAGAAGCATTTGGATAATGCTTTTAGATATTGCTCTCAGGTTGCCCTGAGTCAGCACTCAATCGTTATGGGTCCCTTCCCATTTGGGATATGGAATCATAGAATTATAGAATTGTTTGGGTAGGAAGGGACCTTTAGGATCATTTGGTTCCAACTCCCCTGCTGTCGGTACGGACACCTCCCTCTAGACCAGGCTGCTCTCAGCCCCATCCAGCCTGGCTTTGAGTGATTCCAGGGAGGGGGATATATTAGCATCATATTTTATGATGCTGTGATCCTCATGGGTCTCTTCCAACTCAGGACATTCTATAAGTCTGGTTTGAGCAGCATTGTGCTCAGCAGGTACATTGACTGTGCCACAAACCCCATGCATCTCTTCAGCCTTGAAGAGAAGTCCTGTTTGTATCAATGACAGCTATCGATGAAGCCTTCAAGAAATCAAAGGCTGAGTAACTTTGCCCTTGTCCGGTCCAACCACTACCACATCTGGACATGTAACCATCAAAGCATCCACAGCTGAGTGTCTTCTGGGGGGATGGTGTGTGGGTTTGTTGATACAGGACTGTGAGGTCAAGCTTGCAAAGAGCAGTCACTTACACACTTATCTACTTCAGACGTACCTGAATGAGATATGCTGCGCTTTCATCTCCCGCAGTTAAGGATGTTTAATTTTAATCCCATGTCAAAGGGGTGAAAAAAAACTTTACTGAAGTTCTGATAAATAAACCATGCCACCAAATGCTCAGATCAGTGGATACTTGCTGGAAGTGGTGCAGAAAAGCCGCCTTCCAGCACTGCAGGCTGTTAAAACACCCCTTTAAATAGGTGCTAGTGGTACATCAGTGCTATTATTTTGACTTCAGATCGTAAAGCTTTTGCCATTCTGAGTGCTTGCAACACCAAGGAAGAAGAAGAAACGTGAAGCATTTTGTAGTTTTTGATGTTCAGTTTGAGAACCCGTGAAGGGCTGTGGTTTTCAGGAACCATTCAGCATCTGTTCTCACAGTCTGACTGCTCTGACGTGCTCCGTGCTGGGCACACACCAACTCAGCCACCAATGTCTAGAAAGCCATCATCAGAGCTGGAGATGGGGCAAGCTGTCTGCACTGCTGCTGCTGAAGTTATTGATTTCTACCTCTTCTGCTTTTAAATTACTTGGCAGCGTTATCTGCTCTCCAGGAGAAAACGGGAAGTTTCAAAAGCGAGAGCAGTCATTCGTAGTGCAACAGGTGACAACCTGATTTTCCTGATTTCTGGAGTACTTGGACCCTTCTCAGGATCCCACTACAGCAGCAAAATACTGCGTCTCAGCCAGGTGCTGCCGACGTTACCAAAGCCACCAGTCTGTGCCGCAGCAGTGTGTTTGCAATATGTATTAGGACCAAAGCTGTTTACCACCCACTGATGAGCTTTTATGTGCAAAACGTCCCTTTCCCTCTGTGCGCTGAAGCAGACACGGGTATGTTGCTTTGATAGTAGTAATATGAAAAACCTTAACTTTGCTTCAGGATATTTGTAACCAAAACATGCGGAATTATTACACCATAAAGTGTGCTTCACTGGGTTTTGCTGGTATAAAAAGATATATATATAAACTGAAAAGGAAAAAGGAAGTAAAAGAAGGTTAATGCAATAAAGAAAAAAAGACGGATGGGTACACTGCACTGAATGCAGTTCAGATCTGCAACACAATATATTGTCCCAGCAATGCCACCAATTCAATTTAAATCCTAAGGAAAAAGCTAGTGCTATCGAAGCACTGCAAATTAACAGCAGAATGTACATCAGCTCTCCGAGACAACGAGCACATCAAACACCTCCACTGCTCTGTGTGCAGACGGAGCAGGCGAAAAGTAGCATAAAAGTGAAATGGTTTCTCTTCCCCTGCCACGCCGGAGGCAAGTGCCAACTCTTGCTGTTGCAAACTGCAGGGCAAGGCAGTGTGAGGAGTTCTGGAAAGAAAACGAGTACCACATAGCAGGCAGAATGAGACAGAGGCATTTTTAATTGATGCTAGACGAATGTAAATACTTGAAGTTGGCGTTAAGCAGTGCAGCCCTTTTTCTCCCCGTGCTAGGTACCCATTTATCCTGGCTCGTAACCAAAAGCCAACGTGACATCAGGAGCCCTATGGTGTTTTGCCTTTGGGCAATAGCTGGTAAAACTGGTTTCATCTGGCAGATGAGAATGCGAGCTGAGGTAATTGGTGTGTTCTCTTCTGCCTCAGATTCCTTATCTCATCCTGAATATTCCCATAACCTCCCCTTTTTCCAGCCCTTTTGTTTCTCAACAAAAAAAATATTTACATTGAAATAAACATTGAGAGCCTCCAGATCACATCAGGGCAGACACAGGTGCCGGCAGCCCCAGGAACAATGAGCAGCACGATGGCAACCACAGAGGAGGAGAGCTGGAAGCAGGGCTCCTTCTGGTGGGATGTCATATGGAGCAGAAGAGGTTTGGGCAGACACCATTTGACAAAGGAGCATAGCTCAAAAATAACACCTGCCACTTCATTTTTCTTTCTTCCAGAGGTCTGTTTGGATTATTTTCCTATATTGTTTCGCAACTGAAGGATAAAACCTGTCTGAATGCGATGGCAGCGTCACTAGGGAGTCTTCCAGTCTACAACCCAAGGCTGGAAGCAGCCATGGCTGCCTATTTCTGGGGCTGCAGGAGTGGTGACTGCTGTGCAGCCAGCACGAGTTGTGCAGGTGTTGAATGGGCTTCCTGTGGGCATCCCCACACCAGGCTTTGCTGAGGAGAGCGCTCGCAGAACAAATCCTGCTCGTATGGGAATGGCAGTGAACAGGTATTATGGATTTTTATCAGACAGGCTCTGTGAGTGGGGGACATCACCTGCCATTGCTTTTGATTTGGGAAGGCCACAGCACGTCCACAGGGTGCACACTGTGGGGCAGCACCACCTCCGGACAACAGAGGAGTGTGCCACATAGACCGATGGGACAAATACTTCTAGCTTGCCAGGAACAAGAGGTCATTTAAGAGCTGCCCCTGGAAATGAGTTGAAAGGGAATAAAAGATTTTTCTTCTTTCCAAACATACTAATGATAGATAAAAATGTAGCACAAGGACTGCACATGATGCCTAGCAAAGAAAGACTTGACAGAGGTAAAATCCCTGCTCTGACGTGCTGGATCTGTAACCTAAGGAAAAGTGCCTTGCTTTCCAACACCCCTGTCCTTTCTACCCATACATCCAGCTGAAGCTGCAGGGTATTGGAAGCATTAAGAAGCCTGGGAAGTCTGGCCATGTACTAATCCAGAAAATTAGTTTTAGCCTCTCCTACTGGAACATTTTTGCTGTTTTTCTCTAGCTCCTATGGAAATCGCTGATGAGGTTTCCCACTGAAGCTGAGCTGTGTCCCAAGTCTGTCAACTCTGGCCTAGATTAAGAGAGAGAAGAAAAAGCTGAAGATGATAGAAATGGGAGACTTTAACTTGCCGAGCAAGGCTAAAACACAAATCTAGTGGTTATGTTAAACAGTCCAAATGAAAATTATCCAAATGTACAGGATTATAGGAGAAGAAAGAAAACAGACAACTAGAAGGAGATGATGAAAAATGGGTTAAGGGAGGAGGAAGATATAAAAGGTGGGAAAGAGAATGGGAAAATCCAGTCTGGGATCAGGGCGAGTCTGAAGAAGATGTGAAAAGAGGAGAAGAGTGGAGGAACACTGATGTGAGAATGTGGCAGAAACACAGGAGCTGCTGAGGTTGGGAATGGAGGGGATGGACTTGGACTTTGACATCAGGGTCTGAGCCCCATCAACGATTCAAGGAGACTCCTCCAGGGGAACTGAACAACTCTCTGAGATGTTTGTAGCCTCTTGATAGAAAAAGACAGTTGTAATGGGGAGGGGGAGGGTAGTTGGGTGTCCTTTAATCCTACCCATCCTGCTGGACATACCCTAGAGACTGAGCCCAGGAGGATGCTGCAGGACCCTCTGTTTCTTTCTGAGGAACTCTGTGACTTCCTGCTGGACTTCACAAAGCAAGGAAGTCAGGGCAGGCCCAAGTGGCTCCTTACCCCTTTACCCCCTTATCCCAGCACAACTCCCTCCTCTTCTGATACCTGTGAGTAGGGGTACCCATGTTCCAGGGGCTTTGGAACTGATACATGGCACGTATTCATCTGGCAGCAAGCAACTTGAGAGGTTCCTGAGCCAACCCAAGAGGTCCCAGACAAACATGACCAGACACACGATGGGATTCGGTCACCAGGTTCTGAATCAGGTCTGTGAGTAGGAAGTTGGGAACATGGTGTTGGCCTCTCCTGCTCTTGGTGCCCTCTCTACTCTGCTTGGGGAAGTTTGACCTTCCTTGCTTGTCCATGGCCTGCATGGCAAGCTCCTCTCTTCCCTCTCAGTGCCCTCTCCCTGAGTTGGAATGCCCACCAGCCACAGCAGCTTTAGGGACTGGAGGAGACAAGTGCCTCATGTTTGGATAGAGTGTTTTGGCCTTCTAAGAATGATGAAATGAGGCAGCTGTCCATTGTGGGCAATTTAGCCTAATGTGATGCTGAATTTGTCTTTTTAATACACCCAGATGCTCCAGCAGTGAGTGCATTACAAAGTCCTTCAATAAATAATGGAGATAAATAATTTTTTTATTGTTTTCTTTTTTAATGAAAATGGCAAAACCAGTAATTTGCTACTGTACATCTGCATCAGTTATTTAACATGACATCTTGCTGTAGTAATAACCCATCAGCATCCAGCATTACATATGGATTCATAAAAAGGTTTATGCGTGTGTTGGTGCATTTGTTGCCTGCCAAACCAATTACATACATTTTACCATAAATTATACATATTGAACAGGGAACCTGCTGTGTTAATTGCTCACATTTTTATAGGGGAAAACGTGGTCATGGAGCGATTTTTCTTTTTAAACATATTGAGAACAAGGCAGAAGAAGAAGCTATGTCTTCAGTTTTCAGAGCTGAGGAATCAATATTTAGCCTGACAGTTTACCGTCATTAAAACAAACAAAAAACTCAGCAAAAACAAACACTTGGAGAAGCTTCCCTTGGTGTCTTCTCTCTTTCCTTTAGGCACCCATGTCTTTGCTTGGAGAAGTATGGAAATGTATGCATATTTGTACTGCGAGAGTTCCACTGAAATGAAGACTGAACTTCTGATATCCCAACACTCAGGACAGGTTTCATTGCCTTCCCGTGTTGGGGCCCCACAGAGGACCCATGAGGAGCACTGGGTCGATCCTTCTTAGTGCTCTGCTGCTCACTTGCCCATTCTTCAGGAACAGTGCCATGTAATTATGAGGCACAGCTTGGCTGTTCACAGACATTCTGTGAGTAATGCTTTAAATATAGTTTATTACATCCAGCTCAACACTGGAACCCAATGGCTTTCAACTCCTGGTAGGACTGAGTCCCCATTCAGTTCCCTTCTGAAAAAAACTGTTGTAAAAGAGCTCTATTGGAAAAAAACAACAACAACAAAACAGAGGACAGAATTAAAACTCCAGATGATGTGATCATAGTAGGGCAGAATGAAGTGATGTCTCACTTGTAAAAGATGCAAAACCTTCTGATGAGCCAGAAACAAACGGTGTAACTTAAGAGAAATAGTTGGAAGGAGAAATGCATTTGTGTCCTCTTTGGATCACCGTAAATGGGAGGAAGCACAGAAAATGTTTTTCTGCTGTTTTTTATTTTTGAGATAGCACAATATTGTATTCAGAGAGACTAGAGAATTGCAACAGCTACAGTTGTGTAAAGGAAGCTGAAAAGTGGACTCGTTTTTCCTATAGCGCTCGCAAGGCTCTGGTTTTATTTATCTCTGTTTAATGAGAGTTCCCTGTTGTCACCTGGGAGAAGAACTCCTCCTGCAAAAGAACAAATTCCAAGGCACTTCTCAGAGGAAACTTTTAGTCAGGCTCTCCCATGCTTACTTTCTTTCAAAACACAATTAAATTTAAGGGTGAAGGATTGGATAACCACACAGGGTATATTCATATATTAAGAAAAACAGTTATGTATAAATAATGCTGTTTTTGGGGGGAAATAAAAAAAAAAGATTATTATATTCTTTCTTTCTTTCTTTCTTTCTTTCTTTCTTTCTTTCTTTCTTTCTTTCTTTCTTTCTTTCTTTCTTTCNAATGAAGGGAAGGTTGGGTAGAAATCTGATGCTGCAGTTAAAAACAGGCTGAGTGCTGGGGCTGTTGAGCCTGGAGAAGAGAAGGCTCCAAGGTGATCTAAGAGCAGCCTACTGGTATCTAAAGGGGGGCTGTAAGAAAGATGGGGGCAGGCTCTTCAGCAGGGTCTGTTGTGAAAAAGACAAGGGGAGATGGTTTCAAACTAAAAGAGGGGAGATTTAGGCAGAATGTTAGGAAGAACATTTTTACAGCAAGGGTGGTGAGGCACTGGAACAGATTGCCCAGGGAGACAGAGGATGGCCCATCCCTGGCGACACTCAAGGTCAGGCTGGATGGGGCTCCGAGCAACCTGATGTAGCTGCAGGTGCCCCTCATTGCAGGGTTTGAATTGGAGTAGGTGACCTCCAAGAGTCCTCTCCAACTCAAACGATTCTATGATTCTGTGATTAATGCACTGACGTTGGAAGGAGGAGGTAATGAGGACACTGTTACAAAAACAGGCTTTTTGATATTGTCTCTCCTTTCTTCGCTGTACACTGAGTGGCTGGCCAGGTTCTGTGTTTGTGTGCTTGCTCGTTAACAGGTGTAGCAGTTTCATCTTTAGACAAAGCAGTCACAGAAGGCTCATGCTGCCTGAGAGGTGCTGGCAAAAGACTGGGATAAAGAGCGACATTTACTACCAGTATGTGCATAAACACTTTTATCTCTCACCATATTACAGCTCTCTGTCATGTCTCTGGTATATCTCATGGTGTAAGATGGAAATAGATCCCTCTGTACAAAATGGACAATAGGAAAGAAGCATTTTTCCTAAACATTTTGAGGAAATCCTTTTTTTTTTTCCTACCAAAACAAAGTATATCCTACTCTGATTTATTACCTTTGCCTTCGAGCTTCATGGATCTATTGACATTAAACAGGAAAAGACTTAAATCTAAAATAGACCTAGAGCTGTAGATCGGATGCATTTGTGCTGCTGTTCAGTGGGAAAACAGAAACACTCTGTTAAATTTTGGCAAAAAGACAGTTGTGCTCAGGTGAGAGGAAGGGGCAACCGCCAGCACTGGTCACTGGGAACAGCTGTCCCACCTGGTGTGTAAATCTCACGGCTGGGCTGGGGAGTGAGGTGGTACCCTGGGTTTGAGCTCACGGAGAATCACAGACTCAGAAAGTTAAAGCACCGAGTTCCATGCACTGTGTTTGATTTTTCCTCACCACTGCTCCGCTGTGCTCCCTCGCTGGATTTCAAAGCACTCAAAGCGCTCTGCTCTGCACTATCTGGTTTCAGGCAAGCAGCGTGGCAGTGTGCCTGAGCTGAGAAAATATGCTTGAAGTCTGCATTCACAGGCAGCTTCAGCATCCTAAGGAAAACGCTTTGTTTTCGTAGCCCGAAAGTATGTCACAAACATGAATAGAATTATACGCTCACTCTCCCTTGCCCTCAATCCTCTTCACCTTAGGAAAAAATTATACACTTCCAATTACAGGGCCAGTTAAAATCAATACAAAGGTGGGAGAAAACAGATCATTTTTCTTATGGAAGTAACTGTTTTCATTAATTTTTCATTAGTCCTGCTTTTGTTGTGCTATCCATCACTGAAGGAGCCGGTATGCAGTAGATTACATTTAGGTTATCTTACATGCTTTCAGGATTTAGTAGATATTGCCTGATAAAGCTGCAAGCTCTATGGCTTTAACTTACATCTATCAATAATGCATCAGAAGAGAATATTTCTGCGCGCAGCTGTCCCTGAGCCAAGTGGCTTTCTCCTGGAATAGCTGCCACTGGTTACAGCTGATACACTGCTGCAGTTTACAAACCTCTCTTCTAAAGGCTGCAACTGCGAGATGAGCAGATGTGCCAGGATAGAAATCATCTGGGAGGGTTTAGCTCTGCTTTCCCAGTGCTGCCATTGAGATTTCAGAGATCCTCAAGTGAGGAGCCTGCCGTGTCCTGTTGCATGGCAGCAACTGTAGCTGATGGTCTTCCTGCCATCGTGGTGTGTCTTGGGATTTGACTGTGATCATTCTATTGGCAAGCAAAGCTCTTTCACAAAATACACCAGGGTATCCTGTGTTCCACCAGAAGAGGGATGTCCAGCAGGGGTAGGAAGTGGATTGTCCCCCTCTGTTCTGCCCTCATGAGGCCCAAATTGAAGAACTGCATCCAAGTCTGGGGCCCCCAATACAGGACAGATGTGGAGCTTTTGGAGAGAGCCCAGAGGAGGGCCATGAAGATGATCCAAGGTCTGTAGCACCTCTCCTATGAAGACATGCTGAAGGAATTTGTCTTGTTCAGCCTGAAGAAGACTGTAGGGAGAGCTCATTGCAGCATTCCAGTATTTAAAGGGGATGAGCTGCTGGAGAGGAGCTCTGAGGAGAGGGACCTGGGTGTCCTGGTGGATGACCAGGTGGTGGGTGCTGAGGGAGCTGGCAGA
>VXAB01001563.1:13646-40073 GCA_013399175.1 Odontophorus gujanensis
CTCTCTTTCTTGCTTCCCTCCTTCCTTCCTTCCTTACCTCCTTCCTTCCTTCCTTCCTTCCTTCCTTTTCTTTCTTTCTCTCTCTCTCTTTCTGTCTGTCTTTGTTTTTTCTTTCCCAAAAAATAAATTCACAAACATAGTATAATTCTTTGATCCCTGTTGACATCCAAGTATAGGATAGGCTTAAATGTTCCCAGATAAAATCAGAAGTTACTAAGAATTTAATATTTTCCTTAGACATAACCTGGAGTTCCCCAGCATCTGGATCTGCTTTGTATCTTGGTATTGCCAGCAACACTTCATGTCTGCTAGATGGTCTATAGGGTCTCATGTATTCAAAGACCTTCACATTTATGAAAGTATGCAAAAATAATTTGCTGTTGTACCTTCATTTTTGGAAATTTGTAATGACAAAACACAGCTACAACAGGGGTTGGTTTAATACAATATTTAAATATCTGTCATCTTGATAACGATTATAGTTATTAGACATTGGAACAATTTCCACAGAGACAACTAGTCCCTGGAGACATCCTTCAAGTTATTTATCTCAGGACTGACAGTCTTCCTCATGCATCTGCTCTACCTCAGCCTGGGACTGAAGGCTAGACTCAGATCACCCACTGAAATTCCCAAGTCAAACTACAGATAAGTGACCAAACAAGTTTTGGCCTTCTTTCTCTGTGTAATCTAAGACTTCTTATCTGACTGGCACTAATGTGTATCTGCTAAGTAGCTTAGACTACAATAATTAAAAAAAGTAATAATAAATCATGGAAATATTTCTATATGGTATCAGTAAGAGAAAAAAGTTATGTTTTATTTCCATCTTTTTCTGTTGTGAATGAAGGTAATAATTAACTTCATAAAAAATAAGACAAAATCTGAAAAAAAAAATAAAAAAAGGACACTATTGTATCCAATTTGTATAAATTATCCTATTTATTTTAAGCCAAGGTACGATTTTCCTTTTTACTTGTGTTTTCTTGTGAACTGAAATAATCTGAAGGTATGCATTTACATGGTATACGCAACCAATTCTAGTCATAAATATACTTTGTGCAGATTGTTTTCAAAAGTATTCACTCGTGGTAGCTTCTTTACTATGGTATCAGGTTCTAAACTCATTGAAATTATTGACAAAAGCCCCTCCTTATTGAAAGGAGAAATTCTGAAAGATAAAAAGCTAGTGCAATCTAAACAAACCAATTTATACACCACATTTCATTTCATTTCAAAGGGACAAGAAGATATGTACCCAAACCACAGTAGCAAATACTGACTCCTGAATGCATTGGCGCTTTCCACATTTCAGTTCAAGTTACAGTATTCTCAGCTGATAGAGTCACTGAATATACAAGCATTTTTATAGATGCACATGGTTTCAATGACTCTAAACTTATTAGTTTGTTTTTCTTTTTTTTTTCTTTCTTCTTTTTTTTTTTTTTAAATTTTCAAGGCATAGCCCTGAAGACTGAATGGCAGCCAGGCATAGCCACATCAAGAAAGGCTGCTGATGTAAACTGAATTAAATCTAGTATAATACTGAATAAATGATTTCTACTGAAAAGAGAAATAAACAAAATTAATTAAAAATCTGTTTAGTTTTAATAAAATATATTTCTGTCAGACACCAAAGGTAATTTTATTCAACAAGGAACACCAAAGTGTGGTCACTGTTTCAAGGTTATAATGCTGAGATGAATAGCACCTTTCATAACAGAGTCCTCAATAACCTCTGGACTTGATCCTGAAAATACTTTGTATGTAATTATGTTGGCTTCAGCTGTACTACTTCAAGGTGGGTTTCACTCACTTAACATTAGAAGCAGACATGTAAGCTCCCTCTGCAGTCAAAGAAGAGAGACAGAAGGAAAGCTTAAGGAGGAAGTTGTGTCCCTTTATTTATTTATTTATTTTTAATTAATCATCACTCAGAGATCCTAATCTTTCTCTATGTTCTGTAAGGAGCCTGTATGATTAGAAACCTTCTTTATAGGAAATAAATTTATTTGCAAATACAGATGCATTATTTGATGCATCTGTATTTGCAAATAAATATATTTCCTATAAAGGAAATGTGGCAAAGTGTTTGATGGCAAAGCCTGTCACCCACACACTGGTCAACTGATGTGCTTGTGTAGAGAAGCAATCCATGCAATATTAATCATCATATTTATTGTGGAATATACACTAGGAACAACAGATATATCCTTTGTCTAGAAAGCTGGCAGTCAAAGGATATACAACTTAAAAACCACGCATGCTCCACTACAACTAAACCTGGATGAAGCTGTGATGTGAATGGGAGTAGTATGTGAGAAGGACTCACTTTGTCCATAAACACAGCAATGGGATGAGAGGGCTATGGTTCCCATCCAAACCAGCTCATTTTCTCACCTGACTTCACAGGCAAGATTGAATTGTGCTCTCATAAAAAGTTCCATTGTTCTGTGAATTAAGATAAAAAGCAAGAAAATTTTTTGTCTTCCATTCACTGGATTTAGATGCCTTACTAACCTCTTTTTGTCTTTTTGTAAGTTCTTTGTACAGTGAAACCCAAACCTAAAATTTTGAATTTTTCCTTCAGATCCACGGGATCCACAGTTTCTATGAACTGGTGCCTGTCTGCATTAGAAATTATAAGGTGATCTTCAAGTTCAGAGTCCTTTTCCTTCAAACTCATTGCACGGGCACATTATGAAAGGACTTAAACAGCATACTAACATAGAACATGTAAACAAACATACCATACAAAGTTACTGTGTTCATCCTTCTGACAGTGCTGATGACTACCAACTTTCACATGAATTTTATAAAGTCTTAGCTAGTAGTATATTATTTCAAGCTGCTAAGAAAAGTCTTAATTCAATGGTGAAGTTATAAAAAATACAATGATTACAGCTTAAGGGAAAAAAAATTAATGCAATAAAAATATTATTTATTGAGTACAGTGAACATGAGCCGACATAATGTACATTATAAACCATAATGGCATTTGGTTACATTTAACACTATTTTGCTTGCAAAGTGATCATCTACCGTTAAGATTTGCTTTAAAATGAATAGGAGAAAAAATCCAAGAATAAATAATAAATAGAGGGTGTTTTGGAGAAAGCTATGTTTTAGAGCCACTGAGAACATTTCTATCTATAGAACTTTTGCTTGGATGTTTGTCTTCTTCTAACCACAAGTACATATTTTCAGTAGAAAAAACGTAACTTTTGGGCATTCACAATGATTTGTTCATGCTAAGGATAAACAGAACTAGATATCCCATGTTCTGAGATAAGAAAATACATAGAATCTTTTCTTGTAATAGCACTCATGTTTTATTAAAATGAAGGGATATTTTATTATTGCTACAGACATTGCTGAGGGGAACTGGAATTCTCTGGACACAGCTCAGAGCTCAATTTATTCCTACCCTTCCCTGCTTGATGCTAAAACCAATAAATCAAAAGAGCAGTTGTTGCTATTCAGTGAAAGTGGGATAAGGCCTTAAAGCAATTAGTTCAACCACTAGTTTCACTGACAGCAGAGACAGGAGATAGAAATGCCCTTCCATAGAATACTGGAGAAATATAATTTTCCTAAAGTAGGAAAATGAGTTTCAGTTAATTTTTCATGGAAATGAATTTCTTGTCTGACTCATAAAATACATAGCACTGCAGGACCTCAGAAGGCACTTTCCAACCCAGGACACGTGGAAATACAACAACCCTTTGTCCAGTCATAGTATTTATTTTGCAGAAACTCGATCCCAGACATGATCTGTAGACAAGATTTTTATTCTTCCCACCATAATTGGGCCAGATCTCACCTGCACTGTACAGCAAAGCTTGGGCTGGAGTTGATGAAGATGGCTGCAGACCTTTGGAGGAGAGAGACTAAACACTGACAAGAAGGTACCTCTGACATGACATTATTAAATTTCTACCTAGGTCTGCCGAGCGAAGTTAAACATAATGAACTCCAATGGAGTTTGAACATGTTCAGTAATTCAAGAACAGATCCTCTACGACTAAATTTTGATAATTAGTCAATAACTTGGCAGCAAGACAAAACAAGATATTCTGCTTTTACCTAATTATTCCAGGAAGATTTTGTCTGCTTTTATGTGACATCTTAGACTCTTCTCTGGACCTTTTATAACCATTTCTCTTTCCCTTTTTATTTATTTATTTATTTATTTTGTACAGCTCATTGACAATGGATTATCTTTTACATCTTGTAGCAACAAACCAGGTGAGATCTGCTCTTATTTGGAAACTGCAGGGCTCAGAGATGCCTTCCTTCACGCATTCTAACTCCAACTAGGATTTCTCCTGATACAACCTACACTGAGTGCCAAGCGTCTTCACAGAACTGTTAAGACTGAAAGTCTTGACCTCTCTCTGCTCTGACTGCTTCTTGTTTCCAATACTTTGGAAACTCGGGACGATAAGGTAGAAACAAACATACAAACAACAACTACAAAAAAAGAAGAGGAATGGTGAGGAGTTTACAGAAGCAGTGCTCTGTCAATACAAGTTGGCATGTTTAGTCATTTTACAACTTTACATGATAAGGATGTCCCTTTTCAGATACCTGGTTCACTGTGATGACTCATGCATGAAGAAAAAAAAAGAAACAAAGAAAAGAAAAGAAATACATATAATTAAAAATAAATAGTGCTAGAAACAAATCGGATTACAATTACAACATCAAAGCTCTGTCAAAGCTATATTATAAAGAAAGAAAAGGAGCAGATCTTGACTCTGGCTTTAAGGCTTGATAGGATGGAAGAAGACCTGAAATTCATGTGGAGTACTCTGCAGGTGATGCATTGTTAAAGAAAACAAACACTGTCCTCCTCCCAAATCCTGGGTTGAGGAGTGTGCTGGGAGCCTGGTCTTTCTCTAGGGTTCCCACAGTAGTCAGCTTAGATGAAGAAACACAGGCCAACAAGCAAACTGTGACTAATCCTGTTCAGATAAGACAAAATTTTGAGTTCCAAAGAAGAAAAAACAGCCTTTATTTCCTGACAAACTGTAAGGTTTCAGCACCTTGCTAATACTATTCTGCTTCTTATTAATTCTCTTTAGGACTCTCTGCTTTTAGTAATTTTATTCTCTCTATATATAACCTTTACCTACCCCTTCATCAGTGAGTACAGGATCCATTGTTGTCAGTGAAGATGTGTCTGCTATCTGCAAAGACGGTTGACCTAGATTATTGGACAGTGTTGGAGTCTGAATTTGACTGTAAGTGTTGGACCCAGTCTGAGAAAATCCCTCAACAGAAGCTGGGGGTGTTGAGTGGCTGTGTCCTCACAGGTCTGGTGGCTGAGTCACAAATACAGACACTTGAGGTTGAGTGGAAGTGCTAGTTTCCATCCTCATCTAATTGCCCCTTCCCACGTGCCAACCCATCCTTCCAGAGGTTTCTCTACTCCCATGTGAGCTGACCTTCATATGAAGCATTTTTTCACTACATAAATTCCGGATAAGGAACAAGCCAAGTAAAGAAGCTGCTCCATGTTTGGTACTTCCATCTCTGCTGCTTGGGCTGAAAACACTCTTCAGGCCATCCATGTTTCTGTCACAATTTTCAGAATGATTAATGGCACTCAGCATGGAAATGAATGCCTATAATGTGGCAACTTGCTGCTGCATCATTTTTCTACTGTAACCTTCACTAAGAGATGACTTATCTACATTGGCAGTTTATCTTAGGTGAAAATATTTTTCTCTGCAAAACGCCTGTTTGACATGACAGTAACTTGACAGTGTTCAGACTTAAGATTAAGCAGAAAAATAAGGGAATAGAAAGTAACACAAGCAGCTTAACTTCACAGTTTTATTCATTTGCTAAAGACCTATTTGGTCATTTGATTCATGCTTGTGGGAGAGAAAAAAAGGCAGATATCTGATGTTGAACTTCTGCTCTTTTATGAGCCACTCAACCTTACAGAAAATCTGAACAACTGCCCAAGGCATTGGGTGTGGACTCCGTTCTTAGGGGAGAATCAAATAGGCTGTAAAAGTGGAAAAAAAAAATAAAAAGGAGATAACAGACTTTTCAACTTCGTATTTGTAAGAATGTGTTGATTATATCTGCCATCCAACAGTTTCTTTTCTGCAGGAAATATAAAGTCATCATCATCACCCTCACTATAATCACCACATCTTCACAATGTTAAAAAGAATGCCTCCTATTAAAATTTTACCCAAGTTTTGTAAATTTGGTAGAAATTCCTATAATGTTTGGGACATTTCTAAAACCCTGTAAGGGGCAAATGCTGCGTTCATTCTGTGCTCCCTGCCTGAAATTCGGTGAACTTTCTCCGTTTTAATTCAGCAAAGAGCCACTAGAGGGCATCTTTTTTCTTGGTTTCTTCCACGTCAATATTGAGCTTCATTATTTCTCAAATTGTTTTGTACAATTCTAAAACGATGAATTTTCTGTTATTTATTCCATCAAGAATATGTGTTCTCATGATCTGCAAGAAGAAAATGCAGCTCCTAAAATAAAATCGCTTTCAAAAACGTTTTCATTTACACTTCACTGACTGTAAAATGCTTCCACAAATGGGCAAAGAAGACAGTCACGATGATTTCTTCTTCACTTAAGTCTGAAATATCTCCAGCACGTGAAGCAAGTGGTACTTTCCAGCATCTCTTTTCTTTTTACCAGGATTGACACTTTCACAATACATCAAATTATATAGTTCGAATGAATGCTTCAAAATTCACCAGGGATTTCCCTTCCATCAATCTGCTCCTCATTTTCTTCTTGCTGAGCTCCTTTGGGTCCAAAAAACAGTTACTAACAAAGTGTCTGTGAGGGTCAGTCAGGATCTAGAAACAAGGTGAAGTGCAAGAATTATTCTACAGGAAACAAATATGCAAACTGGGCTCTAATCTGGATCCTGCCCATCGCATTGGTAACTGTGTTAAATCTAGAGATTAAAGCACAGGAAAAATTTATTGATAATAATGAAATAAATACGGAAAATCAGATATAAAATCCCCCTTTGAAAGCATTAAAACTGCATAAGTCAAAGGCAACTAGGGAATAACCTGCCTGAGAATTGCTCTGTTTATTTTGTGGGAGCACAAGGCACATTAGACAAGCAGAGTCTGTGTATCTCTGTGTACAGAACTTCTAAAAACAACATCAGGTTGGTACTGTTATTAAAAAAATAATAATAATTGAAAAGTGTGAAGTGCAAAGCTGGCTTTTGATGAAATTTTCATTAAAAAACATATTTAGATTCTATGCTGTACACCCAGACCACCCATCTAACATGAATGATAGGTGAGGGTGAAGTTCTGCTGAAGTGAGTAACATGATGGAAACTCCAATATACTCCTCTGGACTTCTTTAATTCTGTTCTGCAACCATGGTCTCCAGCTGAAGGCTTTCAACCTGTGCTCTTCATTGAGGGAAACACCATTTTTTGAAAGAGCTTCAGTGTGCCCTGTCTGGAAGTGTCTGATGCTATCTGTGCCATGTGTTCAATGGCTTTCAAGCCTGCGGGCAGGAAAGCTCTTCCTTGGGCAGCCACAGAAGGAAATATGTTGGAGCAAAGGGTTTGGTGTGGGAGTGGGTTGGTACAGGAGACAAATTCTGTCTTAGGAAGTGGTCTGCAACTTGCGAAAGCTGGAGAACCACCGATGTAGCACATTCCACAGGCAAAAAATAAATGCAAAGGCAGATGAATGTATCCCTGGCAGCTACAGCTTTGCACATGAGCTTCTGTCCAGGGAGATGGTGGAGTCACTGTCCCTGGAAGCATTCAAGAAACATGTAGATTTCACACAGAGAGACATGGTTTTGTCAGCAGTATTGATGGTAGGCGGATGGTTGGAGTAG
The DNA here is from genome assembly GCA_013399175.1 of Odontophorus gujanensis. NCBI lineage: Eukaryota > Metazoa > Chordata > Aves > Galliformes > Odontophoridae > Odontophorus > Odontophorus gujanensis. The sequence continues at coordinate 21,507 of VXAB01001563.1, forward strand.
GTGATCTTAGAGGTCTTTTCCAATCTTAATGATTCTGTGATTCTCCAAAGCATACACCAACCCCTATAGCCCTATGGCTGCTGCCCAGTTGTTCACTCCTTATCAGAAAGTACACAGAGCTCCTTTTTCTGTCTGCCTCTCAGCAAGCTGCATTGTGCTGCGGGAATAACGTGTGACGAACTTTAGTTGTTATGATCTGGATCAGCATCTGTGCAGCATAATCACAACATCAGGGTGAGATGTGCCAACCCAGAGAGCTGTGGTTGTACGAGCACAGGAGAGTTCTGTGCTAGAACAGAAAGTGCCATGAATGCAAGGTCTCTGTGTGCCCGATCTGTGCACGCTTCTGCTGCAATTCTGTGTGTGTACGCCGTGCTGCAATTGCTTCGCAGTGACCGCGGCTGGGACAGACTCCGGGAGCAGCAACAGTGGGTGTGTGCGCCTGGGCTGGCGGACACACGCACACACACACGCGCGAGCAGCCCATTTGCTGGACGGGTGTGCATGTGCGTGCGAGGGTGTGGAAAGGGGTGGCGGGGATGGAGGAAGGGAAGCCAGGGGAAAGTCTGACACTTAGAGCAGTAGGAGCGAGACCCTCCGCCGCCGCCGCCGCCGCCGGGGAGGAGCCGGCCCGGCTCGCAACGCCTCCTGATCCCTATCCCGATCCCGATCCCGATCCCGGCCCCGCACCGCGCTCAGCCCGCATCGTTCCTCCTCTCCGCTGCCCTCAGGTACCACGCAGCCCCACCGCTCCGCGCCGCGCCCTGCAGCGCTTTTCCTCCGAGAAAAAGGTGAGGGAGAAAGTGCACGGAGTCCCCTTCTTCTTGCTTATCCCGGAGCCTCCTCCCGGCTCGGGACGCCTGGCACCTGGCGGAGATCTTGGGCCACCTGCCCGGCTCTCAGCGACGGGGTGGGAGCGGCGTTGGGGGTTGCTGCCCGCGGGTAGTCCCTCCGCTCTGCCCTGGGCGGGGTGGGGCTGAGGGGTCGGGGAGTGGGATTTGGAGTTTGACTGTTAAAGGCTGTGATGCGGAGGGAGGAGGTTTTGGTCCCGCAGGACCGGCACCCGTGCGTTGGCTCCTGCTTTACATCGGTGTCAGTGTGATGCAAAGGGCAGAGTTAGCCCGCATCCATAAGGGAAACTGTTGCCTGCTGGAGGGGTGGCCAAATTCCTTCTGTCTCGCATAGTCTGCCATAAGTGCAGCTCTGCCGGACGGCTCCATCACTTGGAACAGCAGAGCACCTGGTGGCCTGATCTAGTCAGTGGAACGAGATTGTTTCTCTTTTGGCACTGACAACCACTCCTTTGCTTTGTGCAATAACACAGAGGGTGGTAAAGCTCTTTGTTTTGCAGCATTAAAAAACGAAAGTTGTTGCTTCTAGAGTGGAAACGTTCCCGAGTGTGTTAGGTAACTGGTGGCTGTGTACTGAGGAAGCACAAGGCAGCCACCTATGTTTCCTTAGTTCCTTATGTTTCGCTTCACTTTGCTTTGAAATGGGAAAACTTGTGCAAGAGCAATAGAGATCAATGGGGCAATCTGACCACGAGCAGAGAGCAGTGCTGAGAAAGCAGCTCTACCCTGCATCTGTGGCTCCTGGCAGAGGCCATGAAGATGCAGGTTACAACTTTTGCAAGGTTTTTAGCATGCTGCTTTTTGCTTCATTTCCTATTAACATCTAGATCTAGAGAATAGGCTAAAGTGAGTTGAGTTTGCTGTTAGCCACTGGTATGTGATATGGCACAATATTTTACTACTGTTTTCAAAGCCCTCATTAGTATAGCTGATGTGATTTTCATCTGCCTTTTAGTTAGCTTATTATGGACCTGATCCTGAAAGGCATTGGTTGTTGTCTCCTGCAAAGGTTTTAACAGCCAAAGTCTTCCCTAATTCAGTGAAAACTGGGTGTCTAAATAACTTTCCAAGGAGGAATTTGAGTATTTTTAACTGTAATTATAAACCTGATGCTGGACAGAGATACCCAAATTCTGCAGGTGTCACTCTTCCTTAAAATTTCCAAGACACATCCTGCTCTGAGATGCTTCATATATAGCAGCATTTCAGCCTTGATCAGGCAGAGCAGCTTGGCTTTACTTCTGTTTGAACTTTATTTTGGCTTCAGAATCCAGACTAGCCTGAGATCCAGGAACTAAATTAACTTTCCCTTTTCTTACCACTGGATCAGTCCAACGGGGGTCCTCAGAGTTAAGTGAACAGAATGGACTCCTCATTAGGTGCAGTGCTGAAGCATAGAAATCTGCTCCAAATCAGGCAGAATTATCCCACAGTTGGTATGAGGGCTCTGTACTTGGCATGCTTTAACCAGAAATGGAAATAGAATCTTCACCAGTACCCTCTGCCATGTGTTAAAGGATAAGACTGCGGTTACAAGAGCTGATAGAAGATGCTCTCAGGACAACAATCTCAGTAAAACAGAAGTATCCGCAGTCGTTATGAATAAAATGAGTGAATCTCAGAAAGTCATAATCAGCTTGGTGGGTTGCTGTGGTCAGGTTCCCTTGAAGAATGATACCTGTGTTGGAGGCCATGCTCATGTACCAACATCCACCTGCATCTCTCCAGCTGCTGTGTGGTGTCAGCAAAGCTTCCGAAACACTCTTCATACACTCTTCATAGTAGCTCTGATCTCATCATACTTCTCTCTCTCTATATATATTTTTTCTGTTGTTGGTTCTTTTTTTATGGGGGATGATCTTTTCCCTATGTTCATTAGGCCAGTTATACTGCACACTTGCAAATCTGTTCAGATTTTGCAGTAGAATTAAATGAAAAGAGTCCCTAGGAAAAAAAATATTTTAATTAAGCTGGAATATTAAGTGGAAATTGATGTTGCTCATTGGGAAAGTGCTCTTTAAAGTTTTGTCATTATTACTCAGAGATTCAATACTGATAATTAAACAAATCAGCACTTTTATAAAAAGCACGAAACAATGCCTGCAAATTCTATCCCTACTATGGTCCTATCAGTAGTGATATGCTTAGCATCTCCTGCCCTGTTCCATTACACAATAAGTGGAAGTATAACTGTTCTATAAAGTCAGAATCTTTATAATTTATTCTGTAGAGAGTCATAATCTTGGAGAGTTGCTCTGTAAGAACGCTGTCAGGTTGAGGTGGTGAAAATAACTATATATTTCTGGATTCTTTTGGAATTCTTTTATAGTTTCTTTATTCACTTTAATCTTACAGAAATTTGAAATCTTAGGTGTTTCTTCACATTTAGCACTGCAATGTAGACATACTGGTTACCTGTGGCTCTTGAGGAGCTGATTCATCAGCTGGGAATCAGCTGAATTCCCAGCACATACCGGCATGTCTTTGGCTAAAACCCCTAGCACTGGAATTGGCCACTGAACCACCTCTGTAGTCTTTGAGGTTTCCTACATGAGGGAATCCTTCACTACTGGTTAAACAGGCTTTCCCACCACGCTCTCCTGGCAAGGCAGCCTGCGGGACAACCAGGATTATATTTGGCCCATTGTCATTTTAACCCGGGGAAAATGCTTAAGGTGCACACTGAGTGTCCTTAAATCAAATTGGCACAGTGAACGTGTGATGTGTTTGCTTTCCTTGCTGTCTGGACTTTCTCCAGNAAACTAAACAATGGCAATGAGTCAGTGCTTAAATTATCTCTATATAAATCTTTAGCCCTTTTATCTTCCCCTGTGTATTCAGAAAGACACCTCTCTGGCATTGCTATTTTTCACATCCTAGGGGCATGCTGCATGGATATCCACATGTTATCTGACAGTGAGTGATAAAAAAATAAAAAAGGAAAAAGAAAAAAAGCCCTTATTTTTGACTCTCCCCAGCTTAAGTGGATTCAACGTCATATGGAGCGAATCCAGGATGAGTCACAGAGCAGTGTTGCTCTCCAAAATTCCAGTTTGCATTACAGCTGGGAGGCAGCATTTAGCATCATGTGGATTTATTTTCTTTTAACGGGAACTCCAAAATAATTTATGGAAGTCATATAGCCTAATGGACAGAACAGATAACAGTTAGCCAAGAANGCATGCTTTAACCAGAAATGGAAATAGAATCTTCACCAGTACCCTCTGCCATGTGTTAAAGGATAAGACTGCGGTTACAAGAGCTGATAGAAGATGCTCTCAGGACAACAATCTCAGTAAAACAGAAGTATCCGCAGTCGTTATGAATAAAATGAGTGAATCTCAGAAAGTCATAATCAGCTTGGTGGGTTGCTGTGGTCAGGGTCCCTTGAAGAATGATACCTGTGTTGGAGGCCATGCTCATGTACCAACATCCACCTGCATCTCTCCAGCTGCTGTGTGGTGTCAGCAAAGCTTCCGAAACACTCTTCATACACTCTTCATAGTAGCTCTGATCTCATCATACTTCTCTCTCTCTATATATATTTTTTCTGTTGTTGGTTCTTTTTTTATGGGGGATGATCTTTTCCCTATGTTCATTAGGCCAGTTATACTGCACACTTGCAAATCTGTTCAGATTTTGCAGTAGAATTAAATGAAAAGAGTCCCTAGGAAAAAAAATATTTTAATTAAGCTGGAATATTAAGTGGAAATTGATGTTGCTCATTGGGAAAGTGCTCTTTAAAGTTTTGTCATTATTACTCAGAGATTCAATACTGATAATTAAACAAATCAGCACTTTTATAAAAAGCACGAAACAATGCCTGCAAATTCTATCCCTACTATGGTCCTATCAGTAGTGATATGCTTAGCATCTCCTGCCCTGTTCCATTACACAATAAGTGGAAGTATAACTGTTCTATAAAGTCAGAATCTTTATGATTTATTCTGTAGAGAGTCATAATCTTGGAGAGTTGCTCTGTAAGAACGCTGTCAGGTTGAGGTGGTGAAAATAACTATATATTTCTGGATTCTTTTGGAATTCTTTTATAGTTTCTTTATTCACTTTAATCTTACAGAAATTTGAAATCTTAGGTGTTTCTTCACATTTAGCACTGCAATGTAGACATACTGGTTACCTGTGGCTCTTGAGGAGCTGATTCATCAGCTGGGAATCAGCTGAATTCCCAGCACATACCGGCATGTCTTTGGCTAAAACCCCTAGCACTGGAATTGGCCACTGAACCACCTCTGTAGTCTTTGAGGTTTCCTACATGAGGGAATCCTTCACTACTGGTTAAACAGGCTTTCCCACCACGCTCTCCTGGCAAGGCAGCCTGCGGGACAACCAGGATTATATTTGGCCCATTGTCATTTTAACCCGGGGAAAATGCTTAAGGTGCACACTGAGTGTCCTTAAATCAAATTGGCACAGTGAACGTGTGATGTGTTTGCTTTCCTTGCTGTCTGGACTTTCTCCAGCTGCAAACAAGCCTAAGAGAGGCTCAGAGCAAAGCGATGCCTGAGAGACATGGAGCATGGTGGCTGGATTTAAGCTATGTGTGAAGCAATTTTTTTCTCCATGGGTNGCCCTTATTTTTGACTCTCCCCAGCTTAAGTGGATTCAACGTCATATGGAGCGAATCCAGGATGAGTCACAGAGCAGTGTTGCTCTCCAAAATTCCAGTTTGCATTACAGCTGGGAGGCAGCATTTAGCATCATGTGGATTTATTTTCTTTTAACGGGAACTCCAAAATAATTTATGGAAGTCATATAGCCTAATGGACAGAACAGATAACAGTTAGCCAAGAAGAACCTGGATTCCCATCTGGGTTGAATCATTGACTCAATTTGACTATCAGAGTGGTGGGTGTGGTATTCAGGCTTAGAACATTATACTGACCTTAACTAAATCATTGTACCTCTCTACAGAGAACTGGAAAATGCGATTAAGGTTCAGAGCTCTACTGGTACCTAACAGTTTATCAATAGTCAGCTTTACTAGTCTTACTGACATAACAGACATTTATCTTCAGCCTTAATTTGCAGGGGGAATCCCGAATTGGTTCAGGGTACATGTGGCTAAAGATAAATTTCTGCTGTAGAGATTCTGTGTACAGCAAGACCTGTAGCTGATGAGGACATTCTGTATTGCGTGGATTCACTCTGTATATGTTACTCAGCTTTCAGTAACACATACCCTTTTTGTACATCTGTGCATTTTTTTTCCTTACTGTGTTACTGTAAACACAGAGTCATGTGAGCTTTTCCTTTTGATGTGGTCAGTCTAAAAGCCAAGTAAATATCCCAAATTAAACAGTTTCCAATCTAGTTGGTCAGGAGCCTTGCTGGAAGCAGATGTGATGCAAGAGAAAAAAGACTAAAATGTCCTGTAACCTGTGAGCATTCCCAATAATATACAGCTTTCCATGTTGTTGTTTTGTTATTATTATCATTATTATTATTTTTTTCTGAGAGGGAGGAGGGAAGTTATTCATTTTCCTGGAATGTCTCCTTCTAAAAATCCTGAAGACACTGCAGCTATTTTTCTGATGTCAACTTGCATCACATAACTCAGGACTAAATGCACTGGGAATAGAAAGCCGAGGATTAACTGAAAATTATACAAAACTAAAGCTGTCACGAAATGAAAGACTTGCTCCTGTTCGCAGTTGCTCTTTTTTTAGTGACTTCAAGGGACTTAAGCACGTGTTTAAAGACAGACTGCTGTGTGAATGCTCTTTTGAAAGAGGCACTTTCCTGGAGTCTAAATCTAGAGTGAGATCAAGTCTTTTAAAAGTTAAGTGCAGTCCTGAGGGCTGATGTGGCCAAATACTCCAACACAATCTTGGCCAGAGCTTTAACAGTTAGAACAGCTAGATCTAATGGTATGTGCCTACCTAGCTTGTTATATTCCCCTGGAATTTATCAATGACACACTGCATATAATTGTGGTTACTTTTTGTCCGTCTGAAATCCTTTTTTGGTTTTGCAAGGGAAAGATTGCAAAGAGGGAGAATGTAAAAAATTCTTTCTCAACCCAAAGCAAAAAAGTTGCCTTTTTTTTCTTTTCTCCACAATGAAGAATTAAAACAATGTCTGTTGCTTTCATGCTTAATGTTAAAATCTCTGCTAAAAAATAGTATGAAGAAATACGATGTATATTTCATATGGAACTTATTCCCTGTAATTTTATAATGCACATATGTGAGGTTTTATACTAAAAGGCTTTAGAAGAGTGTAATAGAGGAAAACTGCATTGGTGACATCCTTTGGAATCAAAAAGGCTAAACAGTTACATTTCAAGAGAGTAAATAGAGTGTATGGGCAATGACAATTAATGAAAGACTCTTTCAGACTTTCCTAGTCTCCAACATTTACAGAAAGAACCACCCTTGACTATAAGCTTACCCCCTTATTTCTGACTTTCTTCACATTGTGTTGTTTCCAGGTGTAACATTCCTATGTCCAATCTCTGACTTCTAAAATATAAGTTCCACCTGTGTTTAAAATACAAATCATTAATTTAATTTCAACACTTTTTTTTCTTTTTTTTAAAGCAAGTGCCTGAGAACCTTTTTTAGAGATGTAAATTCATCTTCAAAGCTACTGTAGTATGTTCTACTAACAGTGTGATTGTGTGTTACACCTTTGAAAATCTGTTGTTTAATAACAATCAGAGACACAGTTAAGGGTGTTATTAGTATCTGCTTTCCAAATTTCTTACAATCCTGTGTTTAGTAGGAAGTGTAAATGAAGTATGGCTATTCATTATTCTACTTACACAGTCTGCAGAATCTGTTGCAAAGCAGTGTATATTTTCTCATTCAGAGAACTTCGTATTAATTTATTAGTGATATTGATTAGTGATGTTAGTCCCAGTCTGTCATGGTGCTTCCAATCAGTAATGAAAGTTCTCTTGTTTTGAGCACTGGTGATGTATCTAAACAAACAAACAAAACCCACTTACAACCATAGTGTAGGGCAAGAGTCAGCAAGCACAAAAGACTATAAGAGATGTGGGTTCCTTGAAAAGACAAGTAACAAAACCTGTTTTATTTGGAAGAATAAACAGAGGTCTCAGCCTGTTTTTCTGCTGATGAATGGTCGGAGCATCAGGGCGAAATTGAATTTGTAATGGCATTATGAGATCCCCCATTGTGAAAGATAAATAGCAGATTTGACCTGATACCCCAAAAGAATAATTACATTGAATTAACTTGACTTTTGGTTCAAGTGACCTCAATTTAGCAAATTAATTTCTGATCAATGTAGCTTCAAAGAGTCTGCTTTGTTATGTGGAGGATATTCAAAGGATATAAAGTCTCCACATGAACAGATCTGGAATTTTTTGATCCATTGAGCCATGTAATACTTTGAGTTGGAGATACAGCCTTAGTGCTTCAACTGGAACAGAACTCTTCAATGGGAAAAAAAATTATGCTAGAAGAAATAGTGTGCAGAAACAGAAGTTTACCAAGAAAGAGAAAACATAATTCATTGTTTACTCATCCTTGGAGCAGACACAACAATTTTTACCTGATCTTTGTGTAACTCATCACATTAAAAGTAAAGACATTGCTATCATCTAATGTGCTAAAGGAATGCATCATTAATCTGTAGGAACAAGCCAAATCAAAGAACAGAAATGAAAGCATAAAGGGTAGGTAATAAAAGCCAGATATTTTTATTACGTCTATTCCCTTCCTAAAATTGAAATATAAAATCATTTTTGGTAATGCGTTTTTTTGTCAATGGATATTTAAATCTGCGTACTTCCATTTCAGAGTTGTAACTTAGTAGACTTCTTGAAGTTGATCCTCAAAAGTAGTTCTGAGTAAGGAGTTCCATAGTGATAGTGTTTATTGCTCATAAACTTAACTTGCCCCATTAATATAATATTCTCTGGAGCTGAGAGTCAAACTTCTGCTATAGCTTGGAAATAAAACTGCTGTACTGAGGAAGTGGAGAGTGTCCATAGGAAGGATGGCAGCACAGAGAAGTCTCTATGTTGCCAAAAAAATAGTGATATAACAAGCTTCATCTTTATCTGGTGTGAGTTAGAGATGCATAACTGAAATTAGTAAATGATATGTAATAACTGAGGGCAGTCATATATATTCAGAAGGATCGAGTATCCTTCTGAAAGAAGAAATCAAACTGTATACACTGAAATCATTTGCGGGAACTGAAAAGAGAAGTTGTAAAGAGAAGGCAGAGACTGAAGTTCTGAGTAGAGCTGCTGCTACTTGTGCATTGACTGGGTGATAGTGATGGAATTCCCAAAAACCTGGAGGGAAAGCTGTAGAAGCCAGCTAGGAAGAATGTTTAAGCCCTGAGCTGTCAAATTAAATGAGGAAGAAGTGTGTAGGTCATCTGTTTTCAGTCTGAGGGATATCTGGTCATCCTTGGAGCCAAGTCAGGGTTTGCAAGTAAGGTGGGCAGAGCAATGCTTCTTTGCAAACACCACAACCACTGAGCAGCTTGGTGCAATCACTAATTTGTTTTACATGCATCCAGTAGGCCATGTGCCACAGAGGATGCATTACAGATGTAAGGCTACATACAAAGCCTTGGTAGAACAAAAGGTAGTTTTCATATTTACCTACAACACTGAATCTGAGTGGCTGAAGGGGCAGTTAAGAGCATAAATATTTGTTATGAATCAAGTCTTGCCAAAAAATAAATTTTAATAGACAATGATGTTTTATATTACTGCCTGAGTCATTGTGCTCTATCAGTCTGTTGTTTTATACAATATATGATGCTCTGAGAACAGAGGCGTTTATTTTATGAGTCAAGTTACAGTATTTTTTTGTTGCTATTTTATTTTTATTTTATTTTATTTTATTTATTTTTATTTTTTTTTACATTGAACTCAGTAAAGCTTTGTGGAAAAGCTGACTGGAAATAATATTTGGAAGGTCAGTCCTTGAGGAAGAAGTGAGTGAACTGATGCTTTGAAGATAATTACTAACACTATCCAGGCTTAACAGTCTTGTAGGCCCTCTTTCTAGAAGAAAAAATGCATTTAACTATGCTGCACTGNGAATCAAGTCTTGCCAAAAAATAAATTTTAATAGACAATGATGTTTTATATTACTGCCTGAGTCATTGTGCTCTATCAGTCTGTTGTTTTATACAATATATGATGCTCTGAGAACAGAGGCGTTTATTTTATGAGTCAAGTTACAGTATTTTTTTGTTGCTATTTTATTTTTATTTTATTTTATTTATTTATTTTTATTTTTTTTTACATTGAACTCAGTAAAGCTTTGTGGAAAAGCTGACTGGAAATAATATTTGGAAGGTCAGTCCTTGAGGAAGAAGTGAGTGAACTGATGCTTTGAAGATAATTACTAACACTATCCAGGCTTAACAGTCTTGTAGGCCCTCTTTCTAGAAGAAAAAATGCATTTAACTATGCTGCACTGTGCTGTCTGTCTTTTAAAGATGAGTATCTTGGGTAATACTGTTTGCAGTGTTCAGATTTATTCAGGAGTTATAACTCTGTGGTTATAGTCCCATAGTGACATCTACAAAAAGCAGACATATATTATCTCATAAAGCTGCCTCAGCTTGAATTTTATTTTATAAAAGTGTCCATGGTAAAGGAATATCTTCCTCAATATGACACCCAGAGCACATGTACACCTTTCAGTGAAATTAGGGGACATTTCACATGGGAAAAATTCGTACCTTCAGATCAAATCAGTATAGACTGCTCATGCTGAAGACTGATTAAACTCACAAAATAAAATATATGTGATGAAGGAAATCATACACTAATATTATGGTTTCCCTCTGAAAATCACTACATCTGCTTTTATGTTTTGCCCTCTGAAGGTTTATACTTTTAACTTACAGATAACTTTTACACTGTGGGCATGAGTCTGAAGCTCCATGAAGCTGAAGTCCTTTTCTTCCTGTGCATTTTCCATAGCTCATTGCTTTCCAAAAAGGCAACACAAGCACTGATATGCAAAAACAGAGACTGATTTTCTTAACCACGCTTAAAATCAAATGCTTACCATATGGATAAATTGTTGTACTTCGGCTCTTAATGACAGCAGCTTTTTTTTTTCTTTATTTGTTGCTATTGTGCACTGCTGTGTAAGAATGAAAAACAAATACACAACACACTACTAAAAGCTCAAATGCCAATTTCTGCGCATTTTCAGAGTCTGACAGAAAAGCAGTAGGTGCGTGCAGCAAACAGTGCAGGGAACTTGTTCCTTTTAATCCCAAGCAACCGTCTTCAAAGCCAAAAAATACTAATAAAAAATAAACAGAACAGAATGGTCATATTCAGTTTAACACCTGTGGTCAGATTCTGTTTGGTTCACCAAGCTTTGTGCCAGGACTTTTCCATTGCCCTGGACTAGTGCTGGCTGTCAGAGTGTCCTGTGGCATGGCTTGGTGTCTCGTAGCTGGAACTACTCATCCTCACCTCTTCCCTGCAGTATGGCTCCGGGTGGTTTCCAGGCACAGGGCATTCTGCTTCACTCTCCAAATTCTTCTCCCCTTTGCAGTTTAATCTCTTTCCTACTACAGTTCAAGTCTCTTTTGAGCTTTAGTAAAAAATCCAAGTGCATTTATGTTGTTTCCTGTTAATTCCCAGAAATGAATCCTACAGGATGAAAAGTGCTTAATTCCCCAAGAGTACCTCTGCTCAGCAACAATCTTGCTTGTGTAGTGCTAACTCAGACAGACTTCAGGTTTTGTGTCAGGTTTTCATGACAATGGTGAGAACGCCTTTGTTTGTGATAGCATTTACACCGCCGATATCATAGTCATGGCGGTTCTGCTCTTGGTCACTGCAAGCTGTATGTCTATTTTTATTCTGTTATCAGCCTGTTTTAATGATAATGAAATCTGTCTTAATGAGTGACATTACAAAATAAAAAGTTCTATACATCCAATGTGTCCTCACATTCCTTCCTTCCCCTCCCTGTAAACATGGTAAATGCCACTTAAGTGATGTGAGGAGAGCATTTTCAAAAGTATTCGGATTCATTATGCTTTGTTTTCCATGCAGGAATTTACATGACACAAAGGAAAGTGGGATCTGACACCTCCAAGATGAACTGTTAGACTGTCTATGATAAAGTTTTGCACTGATATTTATAAGTGAAATGGCATGTTATACCAGAGTAACCGGGACACAGTGACTTCAAATAAAAGTACTGTTGCTATCTTTGGTGCAAGTGTCAGCAGAGGATGCCATGGTCGTTTGTGATGTCCTTGGGGGACTCTCACGAGGCCTTTCAGTAGGCATTGTAATATTCCTACTGTCTGTTTTCATTCTTTTCTCAACACAATAGAAGTTTGCTTCTTGGAAGGCTTGACACTTTTTAGGTTGTGCTGTCTCTCTTCGTTCATCTTTGGGCCACACGGGAGGTGTGAGCACAAGTAGTTGGAAGTTGAAAATGTGATGCTGGAGGATGAAGAAATTGATGACAGCAGAAACAAAGGTTCACCAGTAGATCCACCAGAGGCCAAAAAGGTGTTGTGTTCAGAAGGATCCAGAAATCCTCAATCAGTGTCTCCTGTGTTTTCTTCTAGATCTGTATCTTTTTTTTTACAATTAGTTTTATTAGATCCCACTGGTGGCGTGTGGTCTGAGCTTCAAATACATCAGGTTATGGAAAGTTATCCAGACTTAACCTGTGCATGCACCACTACTCAGAAAGAGAACCCACTTATACTTTGGAGGGAACATCAATTTCTCATTCCCCTTTTTGCACATACTCCAGATGAAGATGTGGCTGCAGTCCTGTGGTTTTCTTTTCTTGTGTAGCTGTCATTTCCACCTCCTGCCCTTCTGTTGGGCTGGCAGACAGTTCCAAAATAGGCATTTGAGGTTTTGGTAGTGTTTCCCGCTGAAGTACATATTCTTCATTCCCTTCAGAGATACAGAGGTGTGTGAGATTCTCTGATTTGTGTACAATTTTGAAGTAGAGCGTTCCTCTTGTGGTTCACATAGTGTAGTTTGGAAACTCTGAAGCAGAACAAATATGTTTCCTTCTTCTAAAGCTAGGTGATTAGGTAAAACTTTATTAATTTTTGCATAGGATGTTTATCTGTTTCAATTTCAGAATACAAATATGGAAGCACAGTAGAATTGCAGAATCTCATGTTCTTGATGTTAAGATGATACTTAACTCTATCTGGACAACAAGCACTAGTCTTTAAACAAGCTACTGGATTCAATGTAGGGGTAAATGTAGAAGGTTTTGTGATCTGTTTAATACTTGCTGGTCAAGTATCCCTATAGCAATCTGGACTGGAATTCACAATTAATCAAACATCTTACTTGAAAGTGGTTTGATTCTTTACCTTCCAAGCTTTCCTCTGCTTACAGTTTATGAGAACAAAACATGGGTTTGATGGTAATTTGAATTTGATATATGATTGTTTTGATTACCTGGAACTCAAGCCTGCTATTGCGGAAAGGGAGAACCACACACGCATAGCACAGAAAATTTTTTATCATGTCATTTGTTTGGATAGTATGATATTGTCACCACTCTTTAGCTACAGAAGTTTGCTTTTCTATCGCAGCATAATGAAATCATTTAAAAAAAAATTGTCAACACAGATGAAATAAATAGAACCTACTTTGCAAATCAACATTTTACTCAAGTGCGAGTCCCAGGAAGGTTAGGGACTTAGCGTTCAGAAGTTTTCCCCAGAATTGTGCTGAGAAGCAAGGATCGCCCAGCACTGAAGTCTGCTCTGGTCTGATAAGGTTTGTCTACATGCAGAAGTTACCATACAGTTAAGCTGGAATAACTGTACAGGGTGGTATCTTCTCTACGCTAACTCTCTGCTTGATTAGTCACAGGGTGTGTGTCCTAAGTCTGCTTTCAAAGTGAAGTAACCTACTTTCTAATTAAAAGACTTAAAATATACGCTTCTACATGATATGACAGCAGAGCAGTTGGTATGCTGCTGATCAGACCCTTATTCTACTCAGACTCTCTCTTGTTGACAAGCCCTAAGTATTTCAATTTTAAGGTCTTGATGAGTTGCAAGTACAACAAACAATATTTGTGCCTGTACTGTGATACAGAGTGCTTAGATTCTACTTGTTAGGACTCTGTTCATTGAAATGAATATACTATTTTCACTGATTTTAGTGAAAGCTCTAAGATTTTGTTCATGTATTTACTTGTTTCACAGTGACACCAAAAAATCCAGTCTAGATTTTTTTTCCTCATCTGCTATTGCCAGTATTATCATCCAAATAGAGTTTAGAGAAGGGCAATAAAAATGAGAAGGGAGGCTTTGAGTCAGGTTTGATTTATGAGTAAAAGTTAAAGGATTTGAGCGTGCATAGCTTGTTTGAGTTTGACAAAGAAGAAGACATGATTGTAAATATTTCAAAAGTTTAATTCCAAAAACAGCAGAGGATTTCCTTATTGTTAAGGACATTCCAAAGGTTAGGATATCAGCTCAGGAGACCTGGGGTTAATTCCATGACATATGTCCTTGGGCAAGTCATTTCTACTTAGATCCTAGCAAATTCTTAAAGGCACCCAACCTCTACTTCTTTGTCTACATCTTTGAGTGTTAGCCCGATGGTGCTGAAAAGTACCTAATTTAGGCAGTTAAGTTGCTAAATACCTTTGTAGGTCTAGATCTTGGCCTCTCCCTGCTTCAGCTATGTATATCTGCAAATGGGTAAAAACTACCATATGCCACAGAATCACAGAATTGTAGGGTTTGGAAGGGACCTCTAGATATCATCTAGTCCAACTCCCAAAAAGAGTGTGAGAATAATGGATTTGGAAAATGAGAGTATGCAGATGTTGTGATAGTGGGAGCGACACAAGTATACCAAGTACAAAAACAAATTAAGATGGGGTTTATTTCCCTTCTATGTATTCAGTACAGAGATGAGGTGCTCCTAAGGACTATGCACCCTGTTTGGCAACAGTATCTGGGGCATAAGAAGAATTCATTCCAGCAGTGCTTGTCTCCTCGCTCTTTGAGAGGAGCTAAGACAATTCATGAACTGTAGACAGATGAAATGAGGCAAGATTAATGTTATCTTTAGAATAAAAGGATCAAATAGAATCAATTCAGCCTGATCTTAAGGGGAAGATTGCCCTCAGTGAGTTATTTGCTGAAATGTTCCTTTACAAGAAATGTAGAAAGCACCTCAAAGAACTTCTGTTTTCTTCTGCTACAACTAATAAAACAATCCAGGAAGTCATTTATTAAAAAGCAACTACATGATAGATCTCCCACATCTCCAATTTCTAGGACACAGTTCTTTTGCAGGACACCAACATCCACAAAGTGCTATGGTGCAAATGCTACTAGTGAATATTGTAGCCAATAAATGTCTACATATCCCAGGTTACCTAATACTACATTTGGGATTCTAAACCTTTACAACTAAAAAGGAATTGAGCTCTTCAGGAATTCTACCATCAGTGTCTCTTGTTTTAGTACGTCTTCCTCATACCAGTTGAAAATAGCTCTAGGTGCTAGCTATGTATTAGAAAATGACTGATCCTCAGAGAAAACCCCAGTTATGGGCACCATAAACTGAAAGAAAAAGAAACGTAGCAAAATGAAAATTATTCAGAGGAGAGGTAAAAAACTTATGTAGACTTCTGTTAGGGCTGCTTGAGGTCCATTTGCAAAGCAGCTGCAAAATGCTGGGTCTCTGAGGAGAGCTGGGGCAATAAATACTCAAGAAGAAGATTGAAGTGACCAACTAGGCCCCTGCTAACCCATGCAATTGCACCAATTTCCATTTCAAAGAAAGATGAGCTTAATTACTCTGCTATTGGCAGGATTCAGCGATAGAATCCTCCCTTGTATTATTACATTCGTCACCCTGTAGGACAGCAACATCTCTTTGTGACTAGTTTACTTTTTAGTTTACCCTCTTCAAAGAAGCATGCTTTCATGCTTTGTCCCTCTTGTTTTGGTAGCTCCCACCTCCAGTCTTGCCAGAGCTCATCCTCACCCAGCTCGACTTATTTTCCTCAAAACTTCTTTGCCTGCTTTACTGGCTCAGCAGGGAAGGGAAGGAGAGCATTCTCTTGCTATTCAGCCCTTTGTTTTCTGGATCATCTATTAAAAGAGGCATTGCTAAAGTGACCAATCATATCCTTCAAGGACAAGGTTCTGGTACTGGAGACTCTATGGTTATTTCCAATACTGGGCTAGACTTACAATCAGAAATATCTAAAATATGCTGAATTCAGAAGAGCGAAGTATACTTGGCAAGCATTTGTTTGTATTACTTTTTCTTGACCTTGCTGACCCATTACCTATTGCTTTGGGAAATCAGAGATGGGCTGTTCTGAAGACTTAGAAGTGAGTTTCAGTTTCACACAGGGTATCTAAACACTGTGAGGATCCTGTCTGAGTGTGGCTCAGATCAGGATGTGAAATAAGAACTCCTTCTTTGAGGAAGAGTAACCAAAACATGAGACTCTGAGCTAAAACACCGCTGAAGATGTCTCTGGCCATATTCAACTTCAGCAAGAATCAGCCACTGAGGTGGACTGGAGATGCACCTATCTCTGGTTCTCTGGGAGCCTGGGCATGAACTAGGAACAATTATTGGACTCTTTAAGGACTCTTTGCTGTTTCTTTTGCAAAAATGCAGATGCATAAGGAATTTACATTCTGGACTGTTAATGCATAAGGAAATTAAGACAAAATTGATGTGAATTGCACTGAAATCAATGGGTTTCCTCAACACTCAAATAGCCTGATCTTTCATGTGAATTTCTTCAAGTCTGTGAATTCCCGTCTTTTACTTCATGCCATAATTCTGGGATTTTAAATCACACTTTCCAGGTGCCTACCCCTTTCTTCTTACTCATTTCCTCTGAATCTTACCCAGATGCCTGATGTGGGCAGTGAAAGATACTTGAAAGTGTCCTGTGCTTCACTTTTGTGCACAGACACAAGAAAGGCATTTCTTTACGTAAGCCCTCATAGGATATAGCCCTGTACATCCTCAGGTGGTTTTAAAACATAAAGCAAAGAATCAGAGATTAAACAGAAAGCACTGACAGGAATACCACATTGCCTATACGTAGCAAAGAAGCTGTTATGCCCTGCTTATTACTTCTGTTATTAATAACTATCTCATCTTTTGCTCCCTCTTTTTTATCCATCTGTTGATATTCATTATGCAGTTTGACTACAAGCTACAAGTAGGAAGAGTTCTTGTATACCCTTCATAGTATCTGTACACTATAGGGTCCAGCCCCTGACTGGGGCCTCTAGGCACTATCCAAATAATGCATAAAAATAGATCAGCAATGTAATGTCTATCAAGAAAACCATGCGAAGACCTAAACAGTGTTTGTGTATTGAATTGCACTATTGTCTCCTGTGTGATTCATGCAATGTCCTGCTTTAGTTTTCTGAGTTAGAAGACAGTATCAGTGGACTATGTGCAGTGAACTCTGAGGAGATCTATAATTACTAAAAAAGGGAAGTATGCCAAAGATGATTTACAAGTATAGGGAAGAATGTATCTTTTGTGATGTTCAGGACTTTATCAGGTTTACTTTGGAGGTTTTCCAAGATGAATAGTAGAAAACAGCCAAAAATGTTGAAGTAAAGCAGTCAAACCAAACTTCAGCTGCACCAATAACTGCAATAGCCCAAGGGTTTGCAGCAGCTTCCTATTTTGACACAGTGTTGATTGTTCATGTTGAACTAGGTAAGATGACATTAACCAAATCAATTTATGTCAGTGATGCAGTCAGCTTTTGATGTGTATAAGGGCAATACTTAGCAGAATCAGCTATTAATAATACTACCAGTTGTTTTGCAACCATTGTTGCAAAGCTCATTCACTCTCGGACCATCAGCTGTCTAAACACTATCTGAGAATCATGAGTTTAAACTCCTCTGAAAAAAGTTGTCAGGTACGTTAGAGAACAAAAAAATATCACAGGAATGACATATTAATATCCACCTTCAACTCTTAGTCATAAAGGTGCAGTGACTTGCTCTTCCACATCTTTAGATAATTGTTCCGTATGATGAATTCAATAAATTTGATGAGATGAGGTTTTGAGTGCTGGAAATCATAGAATCACCAAGGTTGGAAAAGACCTCCGAGGTCATCCAGTCCAGCCATTCAGCTACTAACAGTATTTCCCCTCTAGACTGTGTGTCCCTTGGTACAACATCTAAATGTTTCTTGAACACTCCCATGGATGGTGACTCAACCACCTCCTTGGGCAGCGTGTTCCAACATCCTGATCAAATGATGTGAAATGCCTTTCACAAGTCCACGAACTGGGGATTTGTTTGTTGTAACAGCAAAGCTTTGGGCTTACAGCACTAGTTCTCAGATGGTTTTTGAGAGAAATTGATTCCACTTTTCACTTTCAGTGTAAACATGCTTTGCTACAAGTACTTTTCTATTAGACTCCAGATGTTGGAGCTCCATTTCTGTTTGATAATCAGTTGAGGGTTCCAAGAAGTAAGATGGCAGCATCTAAAATGAAATGGTCATTTAGGTTCTCTGTGTTATCAGCAGAGAGGGAGACACCTCGAATTCCCATACAAGAAGAGGCTGGGAGGATTCAGACCCTGAAGAGTTTTTCTCCTCTAATAACTATAAATGAAGACTAGATGATCTTACAGTTAGTTTTTATAAGATTATGTTTAGGATGGAGAATTCACAGTATTTCCTTAATTAATTTAACTGCTTCTGTAGGCA
>VXAB01001563.1:40316-185662 GCA_013399175.1 Odontophorus gujanensis
TCATCTTTTGCTCCCTCTTTTTTATCCATCTGTTGATATTCATTATGCAGTTTGACTACAAGCTACAAGTAGGAAGAGTTCTTGTATACCCTTCATAGTATCTGTACACTATAGGGTCCAGCCCCTGACTGGGGCCTCTAGGCACTATCCAAATAATGCGTAAAAATAGATCAGCAATGTAATGTCTATCAAGAAAACCATGCGAAGACCTAAACAGTGTTTGTGTATTGAATTGCACTATTGTCTCCTGTGTGATTCATGCAATGTCCTGCTTTAGTTTTCTGAGTTAGAAGACAGTATCAGTGGACTATGTGCAGTGAACTCTGAGGAGATCTATAATTACTAAAAAAGGGAAGTATGCCAAAGATGATTTACAAGTATAGGGAAGAATGTATCTTTTGTGATGTTCAGGACTTTATCAGGTTTACTTTGGAGGTTTTCCAAGATGAATAGTAGAAAACAGCCAAAAATGTTGAAGTAAAGCAGTCAAACCAAACTTCAGCTGCACCAATAACTGCAATAGCCCAAGGGTTTGCAGCAGCTTCCTATTTTGACACAGTGTTGATTGTTCATGTTGAACTAGGTAAGATGACATTAACCAAATCAATTTATGTCAGTGATGCAGTCAGCTTTTGATGTGTATAAGGGCAATACTTAGCAGAATCAGCTATTAATAATACTACCAGTTGTTTTGCAACCATTGTTGCAAAGCTCATTCACTCTCGGACCATCAGCTGTCTAAACACTATCTGAGAATCATGAGTTTAAACTCCTCTGAAAAAAGTTGTCAGGTACGTTAGAGAACAAAAAAATATCACAGGAATGACATATTAATATCCACCTTCAACTCTTAGTCATAAAGGTGCAGTGACTTGCTCTTCCACATCTTTAGATAATTGTTCCGTATGATGAATTCAATAAATTTGATGAGATGAGGTTTTGAGTGCTGGAAATCATAGAATCACCAAGGTTGGAAAAGACCTCCGAGGTCATCCAGTCCAGCCATTCAGCTACTAACAGTATTTCCCCTCTAGACTGTGTGTCCCTTGGTACAACATCTAAATGTTTCTTGAACACTCCCATGGATGGTGACTCAACCACCTCCTTGGGCAGCGTGTTCCAACATCCTGATCAAATGTTGTGAAATGCCTTTCACAAGTCCACGAACTGGGGATTTGTTTGTTGTAACAGCAAAGCTTTGGGCTTACAGCACTAGTTCTCAGATGGTTTTTGAGAGAAATTGATTCCACTTTTCACTTTCAGTGTAAACATGCTTTGCTACAAGTACTTTTCTATTAGACTCCAGATGTTGGAGCTCCATTTCTGTTTGATAATCAGTTGAGGGCTCCAAGAAGTAAGATGGCAGCATCTAAAATGAAATGGTCATTTAGGTTCTCTGTGTTATCAGCAGAGAGGGAGACACCTCGAATTCCCATACAAGAAGAGGCTGGGAGGATTCAGACCCTGAAGAGTTTTTCTCCTCTAATAACTATAAATGAAGACTAGATGATCTTACAGTTAGTTTTTATAAGATTATGTTTAGGATGGAGAATTCACAGTATTTCCTTAATTAATTTAACTGCTTCTGTAGGCATTGGGAAGACAATGGAATATTAATGGCAGCCAAAGCTTGGAAAACAGTATCTCTGAGAAGAAAACTAGTGCAAAAATTGTGATTCATTTAGGTTCCAGTGTTTTGAGGCAGTGAGCTTGGATGAATCTCTTAATTGTCAACAAGAAGTCAGTCTCAGTGCCAGAGGATTTCGTCACATAACCTCTGCACTATGGTGGTGGTGGTGTGTTTTTTTTTTTTTTTTTTGCCTCTCCTTTTTATCTCTGGAGAAACATGCTCTTGCAAACTTGAAGCAGAGGTTGCAGCTCTTGCTGAACTGTAACAGGCTTCTCTGTTGTTTGCTGAAGCTGTTGCTCACCAACAGTGCTGCAGGAGTGTATGGTATTTAGTGTAGGAGAATCACACAGGATTTGATTTTGGAGTCATGACTGCCATGGTTGTTGACATTTGCATCTGAAAGAAGCATAGCAGCTTTCTGGTGTTTTCATGTCCCATCACAAATAGTATTAATAAATAAATCAAAGATAATGTAATTGAAGAGACTGAAGCATTTTCCTTGACTTCAAAGAGTTAGGGTCTATTAAGTCCAGAACTGTGTTGAAAGGCACAATATACATAACACAGAAAACAAGGAGGTGCTTTCTTTTTCTACCTGCCTTCTCTAGCATCTCTGTTAGGATTTTATGGTTTAGCTGAATCCATGGTAGCCATTTTCTTGCTGTATTGTTGGAAAAATGGATGTAGATATCTCTGTAGCGTCACATAATTTATTTATGTTAGCATTTTGGAGGTCCAGCAGCTCTAGAGATGTAGGTACAGAGAACTGCACAAATCATGTTCACATATCTTTCTATGTAACCAGGCAGATATGTGGATCCTGATTTCAAAGCGTCGCATTAAACAAATTCTTTCAGTTGTGTAGAAGAATTTGTAAATGGACGTAGAGTAACTAAGAGTCATTTGTTTGCACATAAACAAACCTATGGAGAGAAAAGAAAATGGTTTCCTTCGTTAGTATCATGAAGAGTTGGGCATATATCTTGAGCAGCAAGAAAAGCAGTTGCACAATCTTCATTCATGTTATTCACACTCAGATGTTGGGAAAAGAATTCACAGCATGAGAGTGGGCTCACAATTAAAAGAGAAATATCCCCAAGGCCTTTGGAATCGGAAAGTGAAAAGAAGCTGCAGAAGCTTTGCTCTCATGATTGTTAAAACAAAACAGACAGCTGAATGGCAGAGGACTGATCTTTGCCATAAAACATTTCCTGAAACTCTTTCTTCCGACATCCATGCTGATTATTTATTTGTTGTAGTTTTACTTTCTCATGAATAAAAATAAAAATTAGCCATCTCATATTCGGAATACATCAAGAGGATTCTAGCAAAATTTTGTGTTTCTTAATTGTAGGGGATCGAACTAGATGATGTCCAGACATCCCTTGCAACCCCTACAATTCTGTGATTCTGTGATTATCCCTTCTAATTAGTATGTGGTGGAAGAGAATAAGGGACTCATCCTTTGTTGTAGCCCTACTACCTAAAAAGGTTAATACTTATTTTTGTTGTTAGAATCACGGAATCCCAGCAGCTGGGGTTGTCCAGGATCTCTGGGTCCCTCTGTTCCAACCCCTGCTCAATAAGGGGCAAAGTGCCCAGGGCCATATCCTGGCAGCTTTTAAAGATCTCTAAGAAGGGAGACTCCATGGCCTCTCCATTTTTTGATCATTGTGAGGCTTTCATCTTCAGTCCTGCAAATCTATTTCCAGCAAGTACAGGAGCGCTGCTTCTAAGGTGTTAAAAAGAAACTGGCCAATGTGACTGTGATAGAGAGTAAGTTCATGAGCAGGTCTTCTGGTAGAAGAGGTGGTGACATAGAATGACAAGAAATGGAGGCCAACAGTACACCTGTGTTGCAGTGCTGTTTGCATGGTTTTTATTTCCTTTTTCTCATTTTTTAGGTCAGTTTAACATGGAAGGTGAGCTAGGGGCTACTGTGTAGAAGTCAGTGGACTTTTGCATAAAAGCTGGCCACTGTGCAGGATCCTGTAAGATACTTGTATGCAATCTTGTGGGTATCAGCTATTTGCTGCTTTTTTCTCCAAGTCTGTCAAAGCCTCTCTGAAAATAGAGATTTTAGCTATCATGAAAAACAACAAATGTTTTGGCTTAACAATTCCTTTTTAAAACTAAATTTCAAATGTTTCACCAGTAATTTAGAACTCCCTTATAAAACCTAGAATCCATTTCCCTTTTTAATTTCTATTTAATGGTCACATTCACCTGATTCTGATATCTGCACTTACAGAGAGGAATTTTTTGCAATGTATTGCCACGTCTTGTGTTCTTCCACAGAAATTGCACATTGAAAGGCAGTATGTTTTAAGTGCCAGAACTTGATGAGATCCTTTGCTTGCTCTATCACTTCCTGACTATCTCCGCTGATGGCTTTAGTGCCACGTCTCCCTTGTGGGAGCAGGGACTGAAGGAGAGACAGATGGGTTGCATCTGTATTTGCAGGTTAAACAATGCCAAAATACAATGTTTGCTAGCAATAGCCTGTGATGTTTGTTAGTGTGCTCTGTTGTTTTCACTTCTGTCAACTAGCACTTTTCCAAACTCCTCTAGGATAAGCTGAGGGAGTATGGGGGGCTCCCAGGAAGAAGTATGTATGAGATACATCTGTCCTGAAGAGAATAATAGTTTAGCTATACGGACAGAAGCTGTACCAGGCTGTTCTGGCTCAGAACCTGTAAATAGTGTATGTCATGTTCTGTTTATTGTTGTATTCTTATACTTGAGATCTGAATGCTTAAGTCAGAGCTGCACTGGCTTGACTGTACTCTTATAATTACGTTCATTTTTTCTCCACCCATCTTTTGTTTTGTCTTTGTAGATGTGAGCCCATCAGGGAAGGTATTGACGCTTGCTCTTTATTTGTAGGGTATTTAGTACCATGTGGTCCTGACTGCCATAGATTTCAGTGGAAATAAAGGCAATTGAATTTTGTCTTGCATGTTTGCTTGCAGCTTACTATGTTTTCTCTGTCTGCACCTATACTATTAAGGATGAAACAAAGGGTAGCTACTTAAAAACTGTAAAACCTGTCTCATTTCACCCTGGTTATTTGATTTTGTAGACTTATGTCAGACCCTTAAGGTTAAAAATGTTTCTTTTCTTGTCTTGGCATGAACAGCAAATGGAATGTGAAAGAGTCCATACAACAAAAACCAGAATGAGGCAGACTTGCCTGCTTTTCTTGATCTGAAACACTTTAGCTGGAGCATGGTATGGCCTGGCCACCTCAGTTTCCATTGCATTTTTGGATGGAAATTTGCACAGCAAATAGACTCAGAAGCAGCCATTTGTTCATGAATGGGTGGTTGTCTGCTTTTCCTTTTCATGGTAACTTCTAAGTTAGTTAGACATTTCTTCATCCCTTCCTCTTCCACAAATGTCCCAAAAACCTATAGGGGAAACCACTTTTGATGTATAGTGAGCAAAGCTCTGAGATGTTACTGGGAAGCAGTGGCTAAACCTTCCACGTCTTACATGATACAGACTTGAACTCTCCTGAAGGGGCCTTATCGAGCAAGGTCAGGACTGTGATGAAGTATAAGTCTGGAAGAGGAATCTGCTAGAGAGATAGTATAACCCACTGAGTGATAAGTGCTGACAGACTGGCACACTGATGTTTGAAGTGCTTTCCCTTGCAGCAGAAGTATGTCTCTGATCCTGTTGTGTAATGGTCAGACTCAGTCTGTTTTGAAAGTCTATACTTTATTCACACAGAGACCCAGAAGGATTCCAGCTGAATTTACTTAACTGAATCCTGAATTTTGGGCTACAGTTAAAGAAGATAAATTTTAAAAATTCAGTATGACCTTCTTAAAAGACACAATAATCATAAACATATGTCAGTCTATTTACATTATAATTATTACATTTTCACATTAACTTTTTTCCAGTGCCTTACCATTAAGTAACTGTGCTTAGTGCACTAGTTCAGGGCTAGTAAAATCATTGTTATGATTTCAAAGGAAAGATTAAAAAAAAAAACACCAGAGAAGTTCAGTCCTCTTCTAGTGATTAACAAATTGGTGACATTGTTCAATCTGTCCAGGTAGGCTCCTGTATGGTTCCTGTTCTCCTCTTTTTTTCCTGCAGATATAGCTTGTGCATGCTCCCAGTATTGCCACAAAGGGAGAGAATCTGAAATATGTAAGAGAGACTCAGAGTGAGAGAGTAAAGATTAAGTGAAATGTCCTGGGAATTTCCAGGAGAAAACTGATATACTCTGTGCAGAAAACTCGGACAGAAGAATTATCAGAAGCTAGTCATGGATGGTTTAACCAATATGAGATCTTAAGACAAAGTAGTGATACGTTTTTCAGTTCCTTGAATCAGTTTGCTTCAGTTATTGTTGCAAATTTATATAGATGTAAATATAAACACGCATATGAAAAAAATTAAAAAAGAAATTGCAAATTTTGTAAAAAAACAAAACAAAACAAAAAATCTTGGGAGAAAGAGAATAAAGAGATTTTTTTTTTCTTTTTATCCTTCTGTTTCTAGCTTAGGACTTGGGCAAATTTCCAGTGCCTGACATGGTAATTCTATCATCTAGTCTGGTACATCAACAACCATTGATCAGAGTATCTGCTTTTGAAGATAAGAGGTGGTAGGAGTCTATCTTCATTATATACAGGACTAATTACACTTCTCTGTAACTACTTGAATACAGGGTATACCTGTATAGATAATAGAATAAAAAACTCTCTTACTTTAAATTAATTAAAATTAAATACTAACAGGCATTTACATATGCTGGTTTTCTGTGGTTTGCAGCTATGCTCCCCTGCATTGGCATCAATGAGAAATGACTCCTCTCATTATGGGCACCCCAAAGGATTACTCTCTGTACTTCCATTCCTGTTCACTCTCTAATATGAGTTGCATTTTTTAACCATACAATCTGATATCATGTGATCCTCATGACCTCTGGAGCATTCGTGCAGAAGGTGGACGTTGAATGAGAGAGAGAGACCAATGAAGTAGAAACGTTGTTTCGTTGTTTTTTGTTTGTTTGTTTGTTTGTTTGTTTTGAAGAGTTCATTAGAATATTGCCTTTATTTTCCTTCATTAACTTGTCCTGGGAAGTAGGATCATGTTTTTTGCCATTACATTCCAGCTCTTATTCTCACATTTACAACTTCTGAGTTCTCGGCCTTACAATCTTTTTGTTTCATTTATAATTGAATCCCTTTTGTTCACCATAGTGTTTTCTTCCATTTCCTCTCAAGTGAGAATACTATCACCCTAAGGATGTTTACACCTAGCATGGCTAATATGTGGCTAATATCCATAATTTTTAGTAACAAGAGGGTAAGAGTCTGTTACGTCACCATCAGAAGGATTCATTCCTTTAACTCCTACAGAAGAGGACCGTGCTTAGGCATGCCAAGGGTTTATGATGTTTCAGCAAATGATCCACTGTGAAGGCCATCATAGTATAGAGCAACTAGACATAAATCTGGAACTGGAGAAACAAAACTGATTGTTCTAGTTATGTTTCTGTTGGCCTTGGAAGTATTTATTTTGCTCTGTCAAATAGATAAACAAGTAAGAACATAGGCTCTTTTTTTTTTGTTCCTCCCATATAGTGTCTGGTACTTAACTAGAATCAACAAAAAGAGCTAATTAGCTCAGGCTGGTGGTTCTTGTGATTCATTTTCTGGGGATTCCTGTTTCTCTTTGTTGGCTATGTATATATCTTTGATTGACCAGCTGCCAGCTTCTGCTTCATGGGTACCTACATTGAATAAAGGTATTTCTCAGAGATTTTATCAAATATTTTTACACTAAATTTAGTAATGATGAGCTGCACTTTCATTCAAATGATGTGATTGAATGTGCCTGGTAATTATACTGTCAAAAGAATTCAGAACTGGAACTAAGATTATAAATTTTATGTTTGTGTACCAATAAACACAAATGTTGCCAATGTTACAAGGCCATGATGTTCACAATCCTTTATACCAAATTAATGCAGCTGCATTAGTCAGTGGCACAATCCATTGTGTTGTTTACTGATTGCTTTCTACATTACTCTGATACAGTTCCACAGTGGAAATTTTGTTATAAATATTATAAACCTCTGCTACCTTCGTAAAAAATGTGAAGGCATTCACTAAAGTATAAGAAGGATAATCACTGTGAAAATAATGAAGATGGGAATCACAGAATCACAGAATTGTAAGAGTTATAAGGGAGCTCTAGAGATCATTGTATGGGAAATGTTGAATCAAGGCCTGAACCACTGATTGACCACCTGAGGTGAGCACTGAGTCAGCCACAGGAGCACAGGTGAAGGTAATGCACCTGTGTAACCAGAAGGGGTGGAGTCTGGCACCACCCAGACCCCCATATAAGGGCTGACCACCACTGGGGATGGTTCTCTTGGTGGCAATCCCTTCTGTGTGGAGTTCTAGGTTAGCCTTGTCCTTTGGTGGTAGGTGAGCCCTTCTTGATTTATTGAGTGTCTATACAATCTGGATAACCTATCCAAAAATATAGCGTATATCTTCATTTTATTCTGTGGGTACTATTCACCCTGCAGTCATCTAGTCCAGCCCCCCTGCCAAAGCAGCTCCCTAGACCAAGTTGTACATGTAGGTTTCCAGGCAGGTCTTGAATGTCTCCAGGGAAGGAGACTCCACAAGCTCTCTGTGCAGCCTGTGTCAGTGCTCCATCACCCTCACTGTGAAGAAGTTCCCATGTACATTGATGTGGAACTTCCTGTGCTTCAGTCCATGGCTGATACAACCTCATCCTATCACCACACACTGCAGAGAAGAGTCCAGCCTTGTCCCTTTGCTTCATGCTACTTTGATATTTATAGATGTGGATCAGATCCCCTCTGAGTTTTCTTTTTTTCAAGGCTGAATGGACCCAGGTCACTCAGCCTTTCTTCATAAGAGAGGTGTTCCACTCCCTAATCATCTTTGTGGCCCTAATCAGATAATCTCTATTTGCAACCAGAACTTCTTTATTTTTGTGAGTTATTGTATTACCTCTGTTGATAATTGAATTCCTACCACCTTATATATTTGGTCAAATGGAAATGTATCTTCTTAGAACGGAAGGTTAGCAATCATCTTTAGTTCCATGTTTGAATTTAGAAGAGTGGAATTTTCAGTATTTGCAGTATTAGGTTCACTGCAAAAATTTCATCTTTTGTAATCTTCAGGAGTTGGACACCTCTCATATTGTAAGACATATATACCTTTCTAGAGATTCAGTTAACCTCTGTAAAAACAGAATTAGGCTGTCAGTATGCAGCAGTTTAAAATAAACTCCATCCTTTACTGGTATGTGGGTAGGAGTATTACTTAGCTTACAGATCTACACAGTATTTTAGGAAGAATTCATAGGAATTTCATAGAGACTTGATCTTGTTGACAGTGTTAGGACATTACTCAATTTCTTCTCTTTTACACAATGGAAATGCTAAATTGAGTCTTATTAAATAGCCTTACTGAGTTGTAGGAAGGTTGTATGTTCTGTCAATGTTTATTTGTTTAATAAATAAATTTGTTCTCCGTTGGGGGAATTTTCTGCATTTTAATGTTTACAGAAATGATTCAGAAAAAGCATTTGATGTGTCATGATTAAAAAATATTTAAAACTAAGAATTGTCAAAAAGAAAAAAAATCCCAGTTTTTTAGCAAGGAAAGTAAGGATTCATTCTTTTTATTCACTAACATGCTTCTGTTGTGGCAACTGACATAACAATCATTAAAAAACAACTATAGGAGCTGAACTGAAGTGAAAACTGGGTTATAGTATTGTTATGTGCTGTCATTTAATAGACATTTTCTCAGCTTTGTACAGCACAAATTTAGTCCATGATTTAACAAACAGTGGAGTGTTGATTAGTGAGACTGCTTCTGTTTTGCTGTTCTTTTGAGTGTTTCTGGAGAGTCACTAACTGTCTTATGAAAATCATTTTGCATCAATATTTGTGCATCTATAGTTGAGCACTATTTTGCTGACTTCTTACACCAAGAACCTTGGCCCTGCACTGGAAAAAAAAAAAAAAAGAAATACATTTCAGATTGTATTGGCGTAGCCTATTGAATGTGTTCCCAGAGATATGTCCGGGATCTATCTTGTTTTTCAATGATAGTTTATAATTATACTTCTTGTTCCCTTGAGGCACTTGTTTTGGCCTTCTAAGAGTGCAAATACAACGTGATAGCTGTGTCTTTGTGTTTTTGTTTTTTTTTTTTCCACCTCAGATGAATGGAACAAATGTCCAGATTTGCCTAAATTACTGCCAACATGTAATTTTTAATTTTTTTTAAAGAGTTGTTTATTTATTTGAAGAAAGTCTGCCAGTATTTAGAAGCAACATGAATGCAAGAACAAATGGTTATTAAATTATTTAAAAACACTAGTATTGTATTTATTGGCTTATTGCTTGTGCTAAATTGAGCTGTTGTCATGACATTAAGCCTTCTTAAGGCAGCACACAAATATGCAGTTAATATACAAAGGATTTTTAAAATGTATTTGCCATGTCAAATGTTGCCTTTCAGAACTGGCTGGGTTGTAGCAGTTGTAATAGACTGACTTTTGTCTCGACAGCTATTGTCCCTATAATCAGTTCACGCAGGGTAACTGGCTCAGCTTTACCCATGCCCAGCCCTTCCAGATCCATCTGACCCTATTCCTCTCCCCTCCTCCTTTCTCCTTACTGTATGCTCTCTCACAGAGATGCTCTGCAGCTTCCTGGCACTGGGCAAAGTCCAGCCCAGCAAAGCTGAACGGGGCTGTTAGGCAGATAAATCAAGGTCCATGGTTTGGCTGGCTGAGTGGAATGCTTTTGTGAAGACATGACAGCCACTACCTCACTAATGCTTGAGTTCTCTAGCTTGGCTATGGCGGATGGCATGTTAGCATCAGGGAGGAAACACCGCCTCTTGGTTCCCCTCAAAATGCTCTGGTTTTATTTTGGATGCTTAAATTACTGGAATTAATACATAAGGGTTTTACAGGCAACATCCTGTCTGAAACCACATGTTGGAGAATGCTGAAGTAGAAAATACACTCGAGGTTAGTATGACATGCAGAAAAGAAGGAAAAGAGTCGTTGCCAGCTTTTGAAACTTCTGTCTTCCAGCTTAGATATCAGATATCTGGCTTGGGTCAGATCCCACTGCACCCTCCAGTTCACTACTTGCAACCACTGAATTCTAACAAGTGTCAAAGAACAAGCCATTAAGAGGGACAAAACTCCTTCATTTTTTGTTTCTGTGTCTGTCATTGAATTTACCAGGGTTTCTTAGCTAAATACCTTGCAGCAGAAGGTTTCTGAATTGAACATCAGCTTAGAATTAAATGTTTAGCATGAATCTAGGTGTTCTGGGTGTCCTGTGATTGAATTTGATAGCTCTGTGTTTGACAGTCTGCCAGCTCTGGGTATGCACGTTCAGGTTCAACTTTTGCTGTATGGATTGTGAATAATTTGTTATGGATAGGTGTGCCTAATCACCACAGGGTCTAGGGCAAAGGCTCGCCCCACTTCTGCTGGGCACAGCCCCAATAGAGACACAGTGATGGGGTAGGGGAATAAGTACAGTTTTCTCAAAAGGCCTCATCCTTTCTTACTCTTATCCCTCCAAATACTCTACCACTGTTAAACCACCCCAGCTATCCCCCATGTTGGAGTTTGTCCTTTGCGATGGTGCACTGCCACCTTGCACACAGGTTTAGGTTTTGTTCTTCCTGCCTTCATTGCCCCACCAAGGTTGTCCTTAAGAAGTGACATCATTACTTTCCCAACATTTTGGGATGATTTCTCTCTGTGCCTCCTGCCCCCGGAGTTAAGCACTTGCTGTTGCACTGGGGATTGAACACTGCATGGCCAGCATGAGGGATTTCTAAGCCTTGGCATCCTTTTGCTCTGCACCAGAGCCTGCTGCCAATTAGCCTGGGAGAGCAGACACATGTATTGGGTTCAACAAACACTGTTTGTTGAGTGATGATATTTTTCTGACTTAATGTTTTATTTGTGGAAAGAATGCCATTTCTGCAAGGGATGGTGATGTCTTTTTTTTCTTCTGATTTTGTAGATGTACATAAAACAGCAATAGCAGTGTATATTAGTTTAGCTTTGTGTAAGTAAAAGTGCAGTGTTAACCAGGGACTTACAAATTAAAATAAATACATATAGCCACTAGGTTTTTAAAACAATATGGCTTCACCGTGGTGAAAGGAATCATTTTGATTTTCCCAGTCCTTCATGGGCAAAGTTGGAGTAGATCTCATTTCAAAATTTAATATTAGATCACTACTAATCCAACTCTAATCCAACAGGGATAATCACTTCCTTGTAATTAGCATGGTTGAATTACTCATTGGATTAGATGCGTTAAAAAAAAAAATACGAATTTTTAAACAGTTCAGTTCAAGATCACAAGTTCAAGATACACAATGTCAGTTTGTCTACAAGACAATTTCATTCTTACTTTGATCCCTTTGATCTCAGATAGATTGCAACCAGCTTTCAGGAATTCATAATGTTTCTCTTTCAATATTCCTATACCTAGGACTAAATTGCTTCTTTTGAATGTGTTCAGTGGCCCAAATATCAATACTTGAATTCAAAAGTTGTTCATCCAGTGTTCTTGGTCTTTTTCTGGCTTGTTTTCAGATTAATAATGGAAGAGTAGATAAGGTTAAGGAAAAAAAAATCTTATAATAATTGTGTATTTCATTGTATTAGTCCTCAAAAAACTATTATGCAGCATCAAAAGAATAAAACTGTGTTTCTGTAGTGCTCTAAGAAGAATAACTTTTTTAAAACTCTTACCTCACAGAGATTTATATTCCTGTGGGAATGCAAGTAAATGATACCAAGGGCAGTAGCATTTTCAGTGCAGCTGTGGTTATCTTTAAAAGAGATAAGTATTTAAAGGAATTTGATATTTCAGCCACGCTTTGATATCAGAGGCCTCCTGTGTGAAATACATGGTTATGCCAAGAAAAATAAAGATGACCATTGATTGGTACTTACTGCTTTTTTGAAAAATAAACACACACAAAGAAAACAACAATAAAATGTATTCTGTTTTTAATCTTTAAGAAATAAGATTATGTGAAGCTGGAACTCATAAGTAGTATTAGTGAAAAACAATAATTACCCCTGGAATTTAATGCAAAGAAACATACCATGCACTTAACATTTGAGTAGGAATAAGTAACTTTTCTCTGAATATTGCATAATTTATATCCTTAGTTTATTTTGGCTATAAAAACATTAAAAGTCACCATAAAAATGCTTTTGCATTGGCAACGAGATATTTGGATTAAATACCTTGAAAGAAACATAAAAATGTGCCAATTTGAGATTGTGTGTACTCATATATTGAAAAGCAATAGAGTATATATTCTCTGTTTAACTTTTCTTACTTAGGAAAAATATGATTTTTGCATATAACCTAAGAACCTAGAAAATTACTGAATAAGCCTTCAGCTTTCACTGATTTTAGTGAGAAGTAACAAAAGTTACCACACTGAAAAAGCTTCTTAATGGTCTCTACTGTACTGACTGGAACAATGAAATATGCATTCTGCATAGGAGACAGGATGTTTAAATGTAGCTGAAAGTGTGTCAATGTGATACTGAAATGTTCTGTGCTCATTGTAGCTCCTTGTTTATGTGTTAGGTTTGCTCTTTTTATAATTTCATCTGGTGTTTAGCCAAAATTAAGGCTCAAAACTTCACTACTCTGTACTTCGATAAGAGACAGAAGTGCAAAAAAAGAAGGAAATGAAGCGTTACTGATATTTCTTCCCTTGCCATTCTCCCAAACTAAAATCTGGGGACAATCTGAGGTGATTTGGCAGTGTTTGTTTTTAATCCAGAGACTGTCTAGCTTTTTTTCTTTTTTTTTTCTTTTTTTTTAAACTGTATTTAATCAATTGGTCATATTAATAAATCTGCCATCAATTCACTATTATTCACTATAGAAACAATACTATTAAACTGCATTGCTGCATTGCTATTGCAAAATCTTGTGGTTTTATTTTTATTTATTTATTTTTCCTGAAGGCAGGGTGTATTCAGTCAGTGTACCTGCCAAACTGGGAGAGATTTTGGACATAGCTCCCATTTTTGACCAATTCAAATGATTTTTGAATCCAGATTTAGGCATTCAAGCTTTGATCATGCTTATTTTTTTTAAAGTATTTAATATTTGAGAGTCAAAATGTCATATTGGCATGGAGAAAATATAAAAACGCCATGTATTAGCTTGTGGAATAATGTAGTCTCATTACAATTGCTTCACAAGTTATTGCACATCAGACGAAGTACTGTAATAGTCTGTCCATGCATTTGAGCTTGCCCAGAGTGAGGTAAACATCTATATGCTCCAGAGATTACTCGTTAAATGAAGCATTATGTTCTTGTACTGAGCAGTCTCTGCTGTCATTCCATTATTTTCTGCTTTAAAGAGAAATTTACTCTCCATAAGAGTAATTTTAACTGTGCGGTTTTCTCTGTGTATATTTTGGACATTTTTCAGTTGCTCACACAGATTGTAGACAAACGCATACGTATATGTGCACACAACATTTTCCCTGTTATAATTAGGTATTTTTGGCACTTTGCAATAGCAGAATCAAATCCAAATTGTAGCTACCTTTGGAAAATCTTAAAAGTAGCTGTAATTGAAAAAGGAGGTGTGACTTTTCTGTATTAAAACTTAATGAGGGTTTTTTTTTTCCAAAAAGTGTAATGTTTTCCATCACTGTTTTAATATTAATTTTTAATGAAAAAGTCATAGGACGTTTTAATATGTGAGATTTTTAAAACATCTCTGCAAACCACTAGGCTAACACAGAAATGTCATCTGCAGTCAGTAAGTTACTTGAATCTTGATGGTTTTATAGACAAAATCAAAATAACTACAGATATTTTAATTATAAATAAGTAAATGTAACTTATTTGATCTTTTGGCATAATTGCAACTTATTTTATTGAGTTTAAAATCTTTATTTATTGTGAAGGGAAAATAATCCTTTTCTGTAGGATTAATTGTAGCAATTTCTATGAGATTTGGACAACACATCTGGACATTTACTACTTGTCATGATACACTGTGTAGGATGTCACTTAAGAAGCTGCATTCTGACAGACCTTTAAATTAATGTCAGTGTGTGTGAGTTATATAATCATTAAGTATATAATGGACAATTGTTCCTCAGTATTTAGGTTTGTCTGCTGGTCCACTAGAGTATAACACTGACAACTGAGGAATCCCTTTCATGAGCTGTAAATTTCATGTTTTGACGTACTGACTTCATGAAAGTGAAAATTCTCTAGTGGGAATAAGATGTTCATCACATGTTAACCTAAAGTCCAAGAGTAAAGGAAATGCCTGGCTGGAATAAAGAAGTAGCTCATCCACTTTGCTGTTCTGGCATCAAGACTGGGTAAGAGCAGATGTTTCAGTGGAAAACATGAATCTCAACAATTTTACTGTTCTCAACTATATATTGTTGTTTCTTATAATGCTCACATCTTGAGATGTAGAGATTAACAGAACTTTTAACTGCATTTCCATGTAATCTGTTTATAGCATATATCTTAGGATTTTTTTATTCACCCTAAAATCTTTACCTGTTTTGAGAAGGTTTTAAAAATGTATTCTCAACTTGAATGAAAGTAACACCATTATCTCATCCCCCTTACTTCCTTTATAAAGAGACTGAAAAATATGGATGTGGGGAAAATAAAAAGAATATTTTAGTGCTGTAAAATTTATTTTTACTACAATGTGAGAGATTCAGAGGGCCTTTTGAGGGAGAGATGTGACAGAGCTAGTCCAGTGCAAGGTTCTGGGATATTTTTTCCATCCAACTGCCTGAAGGTGTTCGCTAAGACCAAAGCTTGGGAGCTTTTCTGTTAGTGGTGTTGAGACACTGTTGGCAGTAAAACTCTGATTTTCCCAACCATATATTTTCCAGGTTTGGCAAAAAGTTATTTTTGGTTCAATGTTAAAAGTATGTACTGGGTTCTAAGCAAAGATTTGATTATGAAATCTTACATTTCAACTTGTGGAGTAAAAATAGCAAGATATCTTTCTCTGGCAGTAAACACTCATTGAAACTGACCACTACTATCACCTTAAATTTTTGTAATCATTTTTTTCTTAATTTACCAGCCAACCTATCCATCTATTTTATAATGAAATATAGCATACTTAATGCCTCCAGTGTCAACATAGCTGGATGATCTTCACTTTAACATCAGAATTTTCCTAAAATAGTAAATTTATAACTTTTATTGATCTGCTTTATGACTAATATTATTTTTCTTACATATATATAATCACCTTCATAATATGTTGTCATACTGTGACATAGGTATTGGAGGTGACTCTTCATACATTTGATAGTAGACATGCAGACTTAAGAATTTTACAAGGCCTCCAAGGGAGGCTGAATAAGTAGTTGAAAGTGATATCCAGTGGTGGGTTAAAAAATAGTCAAGCTACTATAGGCTCAGGAAGTCTCCTGAGCTGAAAATAAATGTAGAGAATGGGGAGTGCTAAGGATAGGGTAGTATCACATATGAATGCTCCATTCTTATTCTTTACATTTACTTAGACTTACTGCTGAAAACAGGCTACTAGACTGGGTGAACTTTAGGCCTGATCCATTAAAACACATTTACAGTCTTATTTAAGTAAGGAGCTGTGGTCTGGGAGGGTTTTCCTGGAATAAGAAATGCACATTGAAGCACTGTTTGCATGTAGAAAATCAGTAATATGTTTAGTGCTACATATTGATAAGGAAAGCAAACTGCAAGGCAACAATGATGTTGACAAAAGCTCAAATGTGATTACTTTCTCAATTACTGAGTGTATACATTTGTAGTACTTCTTTTTTTTATCTTTTCCTCTTTATCTTCTGTTTCTATGAGGAGTAGATTTGCAATTTTTTCCTGAAGATTTCTCCTGGTAATTATCCAAGTATATGCAGAAGTTATTTACAGATCTAGCTGTGTATCATCTATGTGCTGCTTTCTAAACCTGTAGCCAAACTTCAGTACCATAACTTGTATATAATTGAATAACAGAAAACAGTCAGCTGTAGCAAATATGTTCATCTTTTTTTCAGAATGGAGATTGTTTTGTGGAGCAATTAAAAGGGGCACAAATAATTCATAGTTCATGAGTCAGTTCAGTGACTCATAATACTGAGTTTTTTTCTTATGCACCTAAAGCGTTTATTTTAATTTTGTTTGCTTTGTTGGACTCATCCTTTGTTGGGATTGGCCTTGCATTCTGGATTCTTATCTTCTTTAAAATTATTTTTTATGTTCATACAAGCACTTCTGAAAAACAAGAATGTGGCTGAGGTGCCTATAAAGAAGCAAAGATGCCAACATTTGAGTGGGCTTTTAGAATTGACTCATTCAGTTTATCCTGACTGCCAAAAGACAACTTTCTTATCACCCAGAAAATTTACATTTGCCTCTGACATATTTGTTGTTGCAAAAAGAAACTATAAAATGTTATGAGTGTTGTTATTTCTTTTTTTATTATGATAAGTATTAATGGTGATGGTGAAAATTATAACTGTCTTTACTCTCAAAATTGCTCTACTTAATACTAAGAAGAAAAAAAAATCTTCTGCTGCAGTGTTTTTCTTTATAAACTAAAGTTTTGGCAGATGGTATCTGCCACATTTTTCTATCAGCCATCTGAAGTAACTGCTTACTGA
This sequence comes from Odontophorus gujanensis, assembly GCA_013399175.1. Lineage (NCBI taxonomy): Eukaryota > Metazoa > Chordata > Aves > Galliformes > Odontophoridae > Odontophorus > Odontophorus gujanensis. Next base: position 57,687 of record VXAB01001563.1, read on the forward strand.
TCACTGGAGTGATTACGAATAGATGTTTTGGAGCTTGTCAAGAAAAGTGCCATGAAAATGTATTTTTCCATGAAATAAACTATTTCTTACCTCCTCCCAATTTATAAATGGTGTGAGATAATAGCAGTTTAGGAACATTTTCTTTTCTATACAAATTTAAAGCTGTCACTATTTCAAGATGAGACTTTTTTAAAAAAAAATATTTATTTATTTTTAATTAGCAGCACTCCTGTCACCGTTTTTCTCAAACACAGATTACTAGACTAACAAAACTCAAAGCATGCATGCGACTATGATTTTTCTGGTTTCAGGAGAAATGTGACTATTCTGTGTGTCCTAGGAAGAGTGTTGTGAGATCTCACCCAGCGTTATGCATTACTCAGGAAGAATTAGCAAAGAGCTCTTTCTGTGCCTCTGGAGAAACACAAAACAGCTGTAGTAGAGCTATAGGTCTAGACAGCTGATCTCACTAAGGATGGAGGATGCTCAGCACAACAGAGGAAATGTTCGATAGCTTGTCAATTCATGACCCTAAGGTCTAAGAGGCTTCCATTTCCTCAGACAAATGCTGATCCCATTAATATGAATGGTTGAACTTCATTTGACTTCAGCTACTCCTGAGTTTGAGTGCAAGTACATTATTTCCTGTGCCATCAATTCAAGTCACATAGTCCAGCTGAGCAGACAAGGGAAAAAGATTCCAGTAGTCATTGTTGTTTTACTTTTGCAATGTGTGCGAGAATGAATAACTGGTTTATTCCTCTGTAACTATTTACTATGCTTTAGTATCTTCAAGACATCTGATTCTGATTTTTACTCACATTGAGTCCACATAAAATGGTGACTAAGTACAGCTAGCAACAACTTTCTTAGCTTTGACATTTGAATGATAATCATAGAATCATTTGACTTGGAAGGGACTTTTCAAAGGTCATCTTGTTCAACTCCCCTGCAATGAACACCTACAGCTATACCAGGTTACTCAGGCCCAAACAGCCTGACCTTGAATGTTTCCAGGGATGGGGCATTTACCACTTCTCTGGACAACCTGTTCCAGAGCTTCAACACCCTTATTGTAGAAACTTTTTCTTATGTCCAATTGAAATCTCCCCTGTTCTAGTTGGAAACCACTTCCCATTGTCCTGCTAATGAGTCTATCCTCTTCTTTGCTGTATCTCCCCTTTAGATATTGTAAGGCTACTATCAGGTGTCCCCAGAGCCTTCTCTTCTCCAGGCTGAACAGCCTCTCAGCTTGATTTTATAGGAGAAGTGTTCCATCCCTTGGATTATTGTTGGCACTCTTCTGAGCATGCTCCAACAGGTTCATGTGTCGCCTGTGCTGAGGACTCCACATTTACAAAGACTTAATGGTATATGTGGTAGTTATTGCACATTTAGAATTGAACACAAGAGAAGTCAAATACCGTTTATAAACTAGATCTTATAATTATTTTCTTTCCAGGCACAGGGATTTCAGTTGTGCACTGCAGCTCCAAGAAAAAGATCAAGGAATAATTTTTCTAACGTGTTATCACTGTTGTCCTTATTCTCAAGGTGGTTCCTGTTTAGTTTGCTGAAGGATCCGTGGACCAAATTTCCTTTTGAATAGTCAATATCTAGGTTTTATGATGCTTTATTCTTACTCATCCTGTGTGCTTGTTTGTTTGTTTGTTTGTTTTATGAAGAAATTGCCCTTCATAGGACAAGTCTACAATGGCTTTTATGTAACACATGTATAATATAACACATTTGTATCTGCATGCTCCAGATGCAGCCATTGCTCACTAAATCTGTCATTGAAGGATTTTGTTTTAAACTGTGCCTGGCTTTGTTTTGAGATGCCTCTGAATTCCACTCCGTGTTGAGTCACAGCTGTGAAAGGAGAAATCTACTTCTTTAATTCAAAGGGTCAGTGGTTTAAAAGCACTAAAGCCCTGTGGGGAATAGCTTAAGATAGTTAATCATGATGATCCCAAGAGATTTAGTAAACTTGCGTAGGGCTTGCCTGAGATAAAGAATCCTGGATATCTTCAAGTTCTGGTTTCTTTGCAAAGTGCCTATTTTACCAGGGAATGGGATCCTCTATAGAACAAGCACCTGTGGTGGATGTTTTCCACCTGCTCAGCTGTGGCTATGGAAACACAACTTAATGTTCACCACATCCCCTTTCTAGCTAAGCTGGTATGGAGGCCAAATCCTTTCTAGTCATTTTTTCCCCCACACCCTTAAGAAGCATTTAGAGTACTAACTACAGTGGCCTCCCCTTCTTGATCCATCTGGCAGATAACAGACTAACAGGAAGAAGCTGCTGATGTGAACAGAAGAAAAAATGAGGCTGGAATAGATAGTTGATATTTTCTCTTCTTTTTGGTTTTGTTTGGGTGTCATCAGTCTCTCCAGTGTTATTACTCTATCAGCTTCTTGTAGTTCCAGAGGGAATATAAGAAGTAATCCCCTTCTTGTTTGTTCAGGGCAGACAAAAGCATTATCTCAAATAGAGTGTCAATGATTGTGACACTTGGTTCTGGTGCTTAATTCTCATGGGATAGGCAAGCCAAGATTGTTTGGGTGTACAGTATCTGGTAGTCCTGAGATACTGGATTAAGTTATACTGCTATGTTTCTGTTCCCATTCTGTGTGCATACTTAACTCGTCCTGTGCACATTGTGGACTGATATGCTCTTTGCTGGGTAAAGAATTGGCTGAAGGGCTGGACCCAGAGAGTGATGATGAAAGGAGTTAAATCCAACTGTCATCTGGGCATGAGTGGTGTTCACCAGGGGTTGGTACTGGGGCTTGTCCTATTCAGTATCTTTATTGATGACCTGGATGATGGCATTGAGTGCACCCTCAGAAAGTTTGAAGATGACACCAAGTGTCAATCTGCCTGGGAGTAGGAAGGTGGTACAGTGCTATCTGGACAAGCTGAATCACTGGGCTGAGCCCAAAGGGATGAAGTTCATCCAGACCAGGTGCCAGGGAGTGGCCACAACCCTGGGTAACACTAGAGGCTTGGGGCAGAGTGGCTGGAAGACTGTCCAAAAGAAATGGACCTGGGGGTGTTGGTAGACACTCAGCTAAACATGATCCAGAAGTGTGCCCAGGTGGCCAAGAAGACCAGTGGCATCCTGGCTTGCATCAGAAATAGTGTTGCCAGTGAGAGCAGGGAAGTGATCATCTCTCTGTATTCAGCACTAATGAGGCTGCACCTTGAGTATTGTGTTCAGCTTTGGGCCCCTCACTACAGGAAAAACTTTGATGCCCTGGAGCAAAGCTCTGCTGGGTCTGGAGCTCAGGTCTCATGAGCAGCAGCTGAGGGAGCTGGGATGGTTTAGTCTGGAGAGGAGGAGTATCAAGGGAGACCTTATTGCTCTCTATAACTATCTAAAAGGAAGCTGTGACAAGGTGGGTTTGGGGCTCTTCTCCCATGTAACTAGCAATAGGATGAGAGGGAATAGACTCAAGTTGTGGCAGGCAGGATTCAGGTTGGATGTTAAAAAAATACTTCTCTGTGTGATCTGACACCGGAACAGGCTGCTCAGGGAGGTACTGGAGTCACTGTACCTCCAAGTGTTCAAGAAACATTTAGATGTTGTACTGATGGTCATGGTTTAGTGGGAAATATTGGTGATAGGAGGACAGTTGGACTGGATGATCTTGTAGGTGTTTTCCAACCTTGGTGATTCTATGATTTGTGAGTGGATCAGGCAGGTGCTGCCCTCAGCAGGGAAGACCTCAGTAAGGTTAGAGTGTCAGAGCCTTACACTGGTCTGTGAAAAGTTGTTGAATGCTGCTGAAGATTTTCAGTGAATGATCCAGTTCAGTTATTACTCTGTCAACTAGCTGTTAAAAAAATAAGTAGAAAACTGTAGGTTGGAAGTGACATTAGGAAATCGTATGGTCCCATCTGCAACTTGAAGAAATAATAACTTAAGCTTTGGATTGGATCACTCAGAGCTATGTCCAGCCAAGTTTCAAATGCGTGTGGGGATTGAGAGCCCGTAACTTCTCAGGGCTTTCTGTTCCAGTGTTTCAATCCTCATAGAGAATGAAACCTCAGAATTCTCTTAGGTTGAGTCTACCTTTCCATCTTAGAGGAAAAGTGTCAGAGGGAAAAAGGAGATTAGAGGCAGTGTTTTACACTCTATCTATTTTCATATTAATATTTTGGTTTTGACACCTCCCCTGTAAACAACCTATAAAAAAGTTTACTTTCTAGAAAGCATTACTGTTCTTCAGTTAAGCATTGATTAATCTATGCTGTGTCCTCACTTCGTCCTCGCGAGACAAAGGAAAGTTACTGTGGTTTAAAACCAAAGTGGAAATAGTTCTGTGTTGAATGGAGGTGGTGATGCTTGAATTCTTGTTTTCTTTCTTTGTATGGCTGCCTCAGATTCCAAGAACTGTTGTGCTAGAACACTTCACAAAGCAGCTTAAAAATAGACCATTAAAACAACTCTCTTGAACCAAGTATAAATTGATTTCTGCTGCAATATAAGTAGAAAGATCTCTGAGGGTCTGGTAGCAGTGTGTTCTAATCCTCAAAAATGATCAGGTTGATTAGCAGTGAATGGAGGGTTGTTAAAGCTTTGATAATAATGTTAGAGCTCACACTGGGTGTGTCTTCGTCCTTACCCAGCTCTGTGAAATTCTTGTTTGTGAAAAAGAAAAGTGTGATTGCTTGTCATTTTCTGCAGTTTGCACAAGAGCTTAAATCAAGAATGAAACACTGAAAGTAGTATGTGAGGCACTGATCTCGCCACAGGAATCACAGCCAGCAATCTGTAGTCCCTGGTGAGAAGGGTGGCTGGGTGACTAAGGCACTGCCTGATGGCCGAGGGGATGTGGTAATAGTCCTAACTGCTGGTGTGACCTTCTGCAGGTGATGTCATCTCCTATGGTACCATTAAAGAAAAATCAATTACCTCATAATGATGAGGATAGAAGAGAGAGGCAGTAGAGACTTCAAAGCTTTGAACCACTTAGGTGCTGTGGTGATGTGTACTCAGGGGAGACACATCAAGAGGAGTAGGTTCACATTAAATTAGGACACAATTAAATGTGTAATCTTGCAAATGGGATGTGTTATAGTGTTACCAGTGCCTCTCTGTCACATAGTCTCCAAATGTAAACGAAGTAAAACCTTTAAAAAAAAAAAATGCAAGAAAGCAAATACATTCAGACTACCAACATAATAACTAGATTTATGTGCCAGCAGAGACCACTGCACAGCCATGTACACGTTCAGCTGAATATTGTTTTACACATTGGCTGCACAAAGTGTTGATACAAAATTAGTTGGACAAGCAGCATAAAAAAGATTCCTCCAAAAGAGTTCAAGTGTATGATCATGAATTATTAAATCAAGATCTGTTGGAAATGTAAATTAAAATCCTTCCGGCATGTCTCTCTCCGTACTGCAGTTTATATATAAAAGCCCAGCAAACTATGCTGTACAAAGTTCACTGACAGTGCATCAAGTAATGAGGCCATACATTGATGAAAGGAATTGCATGAAAATATGCAGTTGGAAAACATATTTGATCAAAGGCCAGCTGTCACATGAAATGCACATTTATTTTTTTTACCATCAATAAACTGTAATAACCTGAATTCTTTTCAAAGCTACCAGATTAGACAGATGACAATGAACTAAGTAATACTAACAGCTAATGAAGCACCCTATCAGAATTAATACAGTAACAACAATTCTGAAAATGGATAATTGTATTAAAGCAAACACAGTCACCTATTGTTAATATTTCTAACACTTCAGTTTTCTCTAAGTCTCCTATAGGCTGTTTTTAGATGCAGCTGTGATGTCTGTGACTGCCTACAAACATTTAAGCAAAATTCCAACAATAATTGGCAGTAAATTTTTGCTTACATCAGATAGATCTAGCTACAATTTTAACACAGTATTTCCTGACATAAAATAAACATTATAAATATATTTTTAATGTGTGGTTTTTTTTAATTACTTTAAACTTTTTTGTTTGTTTTTAGTAGGGTCTGTTGGGCTGTGGTTGCATGAATCTGCTAAACGTCTGCAGGCAGGACAAGTAACATACTGCTGTACAATATGCAACTAATGGAGCCATATAAAATCTGGAGCTGTTTTAGATCTGACATGCTTGAATCAATGACAGAAAGCCCTACATACTTACATTATAGGTGTTCTCATGTAGACAGCTCATGGACTGTACATTTCCGGAGTATGCACTGTTTGCTGCTGTATGACACCTAGAATTGAGTCTGAATTTGTTCCATAACAAGTTTCACTAGTATGCTATGTTATCTTCCTGTCAATCTGGGCTTTTTGCAAGCAGGCAAAATATATGGTAGGACAAGTTCCCACACAAGTAAATAATCTATAAAATAACCCATTGCCCCTAATTACTGATGACTCCCAGAATACTAGCAAGCCCAGACCTCCAGTAACGAAACTGTCACTGCTGGAAGACTCATGCTCCACCTCTGCAGACATTGGCAGGTCTCCTATGAAAGAAGGAACACAGACAGCTTTTCCATAGGAAAACACTCCAAGAAGGATTTCTGGAGGTAAAAAGGAGACTGGAATCCTTCCTTTGAGTTGGCTATTGTAGATGTATGTTTCTTCCAGCAAAATAATGGTAGTTGCAGGTCAGTGGTTTAGCTGGCTTGACATTGCTGCCTGGGGTTAATTCAGGTTTTCACAGTACAAATGCAATCTGTTAGTGTTTAAATGTTCAGGCAGGTCTCCCTGAAATGAGTGTTGCTATTCTGCAATGGGTATCATGGCACTTTTCTGGCTTTGCAGTATTTTTTCTACAACAGGCCAAGGCAGTTCCACATGCAAAGCTTTCTGTGTGCCCACTTTCCCTGTCTACTTCATTCAGAGCCAAGCAACCCCAAGTGCTGTAGGTGGTGACAGACGTTTTAGAGGAAAATTCTCTGGGCTTCTTCAAAAAGCTACAAACGTCACGGTACTTGGCAGGATGTGGCTTCCATCTACTCTACCTTTTTGTTAAATGTCTCAAGGAATTTTCGTTGTACTGCCTTTTCCTTTTCTTGGATACCCAAATTACAAAACACTTCACAAAACTGCTTTTCATGGTGTGTGAGGTTTTTTTGGTCTGCTGGGGAGGAATGCTGCACTAAAAATAATGTAATGCTGAGGTTTGGAGGTAGGTTCCTTTTGATGCTTGCGTGTGTTGCTAAATCATGCTGTACATTGCTTTCTTCTTTGGCTTGTGTTTTTGTTTTTCTTTTTTTAATGATGATATGTGTAGGGTGTTCTCTCAGTGTTCCAAATAAAGAGCCCATGGGAAGCTACTATTATAGATGTCATACTTGAAGTCACAGATCTTTCCAAAAAAAAAAAAAAAGGAAAGAAAAGAAAAAAAGAAGAAAAAAGAAAAAGGAAAAAAAAAAGAAGTGCATCTGAGATGTAAAGGCATCTACCATTAGAGTGAAAACCATGTTTATAGGTGTGACTTGCACAACCTTCTAGATACTTTGTTCTAATCTGCTTGTATCCTCGTTGCAGTATTGCAGTATTATCAAATGAGAAGTTGCTTTCCATCCTACTGCCTTTACTAGATGACAGAGTGTAAAATAATAGATCTGATTTTTGATCTTTTTTTTTTTATTATTTTTTTATTTTTTTGAAGGAGACACAATATACAAAGAATTAGGACTAGAGAGTAGCATTTGTTTTATTGTCAATTCATTGCTTGTCCAGAAGACACAATGCCTGAGATAATACTTATCAGAATCACTGTCTTAAGTGATATATGTCAATGTGCATCACTATCAGTCTCATTCTGAAAGGACTACTTCTATGTCTATGTGAAGTCTTTGGGTGTAATCCTGACCCCACTGACACTGACCTGAAAAATATTCCAATATTTTCTGAGGATAAAGTGCTCACTTCCTATACATATAATTTTAAGTGCCCTATGGTAAAGTTCAGGGTCGGATGAACCCTTCGTTGCAGAGTGACACAAAACACTCTATTAAGGTTACTCATTCTTAGCAGTTTTTATCTTCTGGCAATCTACATGCCTTTTGTCAATTCTTCCATCATCAGACTAGCTTCTCTGAGCCCTGTATTCAGAAAAATGGAGAAAATCGTAAAAAAAAAAAGTAAAATAAATGCCTTCAATGTTTGTCGCTTTTTTAGTCTTTTTTTTTTTTTTTTCCTTCACAAATTAAAAATTTAACATAACCTTCAGACATATTTTACGCCTATTGGAGAAATTTGTGTATTTTTTGAGCAGTCAAAATAGTTCTTTTTTTGCTGCCTCTTCATTCCCTCACTTGCATTCTCCTTGTTTCTCAGTTCTTTAATGTTATTTAGCATTACTTGGCTCTTGTTGTGTGGGAATGAGAGCAGTGATTTTTCTTGTTTTCTGAATTACTGGTGTTGAATGGATAGGGTATAAATCCTGTGGGGAACCCAGTAAAGATAAAGCCTGTGAAGCTTTGTAAAACTCATTATAATCTGGATTGTACTATTAGACTAGATTATTTTATAGGACTTTTCCAACCTTAACCATTATATTATTCTGTGATCATTACTATTCACTGGGTATATTACAATATTAAGGTCTACTTTATGACAAAACCTTATGTAAACCAGATATGTTAAAAACCATGATTTTTTTAAAAATGTCAACCACTGAAGGCTTTTTTTTTGTGTGGTACAACTGTCTTTTTATTCAGGAATTGTTGCTATTTTTGGGAAGTGCTGTGATGTCGATCTCTTATTTGTAAAAAGTATTTTTTTAAATCCTGGAAGAGAACATTCACTGCACTATAAGCCGCACAAAAGCTACTTAATAAATGAGAGAATAGTGATGAATAATGCTGTTTACCAGTTCTTGGATGGAGTTAGATTTAAGCTCAGTTTTTACAATGAAGAGAAAATCCTCTTCTGCCAAATAATATATCAACAGACAGTCTATCTAAAGGGTACAAGAACATAGTTACATTGTGTTCTGGATCAATGTCATCTTTGTTACTTAAAAAGCAAGTTAAGGATTTTAAGTTAGTCTGGAGATGTACTTTTAGTCCCTTTATTTTGTGAATTATTAATCCAACTCATGTATGTTTGTAGTTTTCTGTCTTACTAGCACAGAATGTTCAATATCCAGCCCATAATTATTGTATAGTATATACTAAAGAAATGCCTCTTATTTATTTACATGGAAACTACAACAGATACAAAGAGCACAATAACACTATTTGACAGAGCAAATTTTCAGCTACAAAATACTATTTTTCAACACAGTTGCCACAGTTAGCTAAGCATTTTTGTCAGCTATGAACAATAGTCTTCCTGTTGCACCTATAAAAATCAGCACCAGCAGAGGTGACTTACTCTTGCTGTTGCTGCTGCTGAAATGCACCACCCACTGCCTCACCGTGCTCACATCCACTGTTTGGTCTCCATAAACATTTAGCAAATGGTGATAAATGTCACTGGGTGTAATTTTTTTCTCGTGGAGCAATTCAGTGGCACACCTTTGCTTCAGACACATTTTCACATTGAAAAATGCATTTTCATATTTTGTCAGACTGCCTCTCTGTTGCCATCTTCACACAGCAACAAAATGTAACACAATATTGTTGGGAACATTCAAGCTCTACTGCCATACTACCAACATCTGCTTCTGACACCTTGGATCAGCATAATAAAACAGGAGGCATTACTTTTGGAGCACCCTTAGTAGTTTACATATTGAAATTAAATCACCTTGATGATGTAATCAGCCTAATTTTAAATCCATAGTGATTATCAGATGTATTTCTATTCTATTCTTGTTTTCTGTTGATTTTTTGTTGTTGTTGTTTGTTTGTTTTTTTAATAAGCAAAATGGACCAACTCAAAGATTGGTCTAAATTTTCAGTGGTTATTTGCAATTTTTAATCATTACTCTTAGATTCACCATACAATTCGATTAATTGTACTTGCTGCAAGCTGTTTTCATCGTTCTCTTCAGTGGAGTACAAAATGCCAAATTTTAAAGTGGCCATGGAAAGCTAGCACTAGAAACAGGTTTTAAATAATCCTCCTGTCCATGAGAGGTTTTTTTTACGGAATTTAACTGAGTTACAGAAACTTCTGTTAAAAAAGGGTGTGTATTTAAGGACAGGTCACAATACTTTCAGTTCTGGACTTCATGATGCCGTGGGAGGTCAAACATTTCCCCAGTATTTGTGAATGCAAGATTTTGCATTCAGATAGGTTTAGCTGAACAAATGAAAAAAAAGAAAACCAAAAAACCCCAAACCTCCCATGAATACAGAGCTTCCTACTGGTTGTGTATTTGAGAAGTCTGAAGAGCTCTGTTTATTGTAACAAAGGGCCTGGAATAAATTATGTTTAGTAAATTGGCTCCAGGTTTTCCTCCTTCAGACAGTAGCTTCACAGCAATCTGTTTTATAGGCTCCACTAAATCTGACCAATTGCAAGGAGGTGACACTTCATTTCAGGGACGTGACATCACATGTGCCAGTTACATCCAGCTGCCTCTCTCTGGCAAAGATGGCAAGACACCAGCAGATCCACATTTTTGGCAGTTTTCACCCATGCTTGATGTGACTTAATGGGTTCCACAGGGAGGTCCAGGCAGGATGGAGCCTGGCCCTTGGCCCTCTTCAACCAGGCACCTCCCTGCCCTGCATGGGGCAAATAATAGCTGCTTTCTTCTGGTGGAAATACCCCAGTCCCACAAGATGTGTACATAGCTTCCTTCCTTAGCTGGTCTTGCAGGTGATAATTAACACAGTGAAGAAATTTCCTAGCTGAAGCCAAGGTGGGAAAGCAGCTTTGGCTTCAGACTTTTTCTCTGAGTTCATTTTCCTTATTTATTTTGGGTCTGATCATTTTGAGGAAGTTTTGCAGCATGTTGGTGCTTAGCAGAAATATTGAACTAAAGGAAACAATTTTTCGTCCTCTGAGAGAACTCTTACTTTCTGAGCAGAGGAGAAAAATGAAGGTAGATTAGCTTTTAGTTTTGCATTTTATTTCTGTTCACGGGCCTGATTATTTTGGAGCAGCGTGACATCTTTTGAGCTCAGGGCACTGATTGACATTACATATGTTACACAGAGGAAGGGTACTTCCTGAAGATTAGTGGCCAGTTAGATGTTCTGAAGTTCATTAACCTGAGCTAGTCATTAGACTGTTGGAAGGATTCTGTGTGGAAGCTGGAATTGTATTAGAAGATCATCATAAACTAAAAATATATGTGACAATCTGGCTGGATTGCAGTGAGTCTAAGAGAAGATGGTTGGCTCAAGCTCACAGAGCAGCTGCCTTCACTGTAAACTAAACGCCATGTGTCAGGAATTAAAGTAAATGTTTCTTCACGAATACTGTTCAACTAAAAAGGAATTAAAAAAAAAAAAAAATAAGAGATTTCCATTAGCAGAACACTGCATGAAAAAGTGAATTTCCTTACAACCAAAAGCCAAATGCAGTGCTGATCTTCAGTCTCCGATTAAACAAGATGGTGTGTTTGGTCAGCTATTTTCCTACCAATGGCAGTTTATTATCCTTATTCTTCACTGTACTTTATGTTGAGAAGATGAGCCCCAAATTCTCTGGTGCGTTTCCTGTTGGCTAAGACCCAGACCCCCAAGCCACATCTCAGCATGCTTGCAGTGAGATTGACTCCCTGTTAATTGCTTAGTTTTGAAGTAGTGTTTGTCTCTGTCATCCCATAGAAGATGAATAGGACTGGTGTATCTTGTCTTAATACAACCCTTTCCCTTCCTCTTCTCCTTCTTTTCCCCCTTTCCCCCTTTTTGCCATATGACCCTGCAAGAGTTAACAGTGTTGTTTTTAGTCCCACTATGAAGGAGGGTACCAGCATGGAAAAATGAGGGCTATCATCTCTCATGATCCTATAGTCTAGTAAGAAGAATAGAAAGATGAAACAGACATTTCAAATTTGTTTTGTTTTCTTTTCATGTCATCTCATGAATACGTGATGGCACTTAGCAAAAGTGTTGCATTCAGACACAGAATGTAAGTGCCGAGGAAGGGATTGAGAAGAAAGAGGCATTAATGTTCTGCGTAGGAAGGATGCTTCAGGCGTTTTTCAACTCTGTTCCCCTCTCTCTTTCCCCATTACACCCTTCCTGTACACACCCTTGTCCTTTAGCACTGGCAGAAGTTCTGGAAGCTCAGAAAACCCCAACTTCATCTGTGAGAGGTTTCCCTTGGCAGAGAGAACTAAAGGAGTCTTCTTTCTAGTCTCTTTGTGCAGGGAAGGAGGTACTACCTGCCTCGTAAAGTAATTGATTCTGGATGCTTCTACAGCGCACAGTGGGGCTCTGCAGTGCTGCAGGCATGTGAAGTGGGAGACATGTGGGGTGGCTTGGGCGACTGAGCTGTGTTGGGTCCCTCGGGCTCACAAAAAGTCTTTCCCCTGATGCCTGTGCCAAGGGGCTTTGGTACCCTTCAGAATGTAATTTTGACAACAAATCATGAACCATTAATCTTAGGACTAGGCGTGACATTTCCTTATACTTTGATTTACAGCATCATTCAGACACTGACACGTGTCATTTCACTGGATGTCTTCCCATGACTTCTGGTATTGTGCACTTGCAGGAGGAATCTGCTCTCAACAAATATTTTCATATTCTGGCCTCTGTGATTTAATAATCATCTTCTTCTGCCTTGAGAAATCAAGATGTCATTTCAAGCAGTTCCCTAGGAAAAAAAGGGGATTTATTGGGCAAAAGGGATCCCCCACAATCAGGTACCAAACATGACTCCAGGGAAACTGTTGCTGCTTTCTGTGCAGCTACTGACGTGGCTGTGTGACCTGTAGGAAATAGGTTTGATACAACTTTATGATTGCAATCTTGTCTAGGGAAAATAAGGACAGTGGTAATTGCTGTTTTTTTTAAACACTTTAAGATTTATGGAATACGAATGACTATTATTAAGTGAAAAGTGTTGCAAAGCTGGCTTAGTTGCACACTATTAACATAGTCCCCTATCAGCCTATTGACCTCAGCATGAACTACTCATTAAAGTTTACAGGACATTTTGTGGGTGAATTTAGGCAGTTATTCCACTGAAAATATCATACTGAAAAGCACATTTAGGTCCATCATCTGCATCGACTTTTTTCTCTATTAAAACTAAACACCACTGCTTGTTATGTCCAATTTTTGTGGATAATTTATGAAAGCTAATGATGGGTATGTCCTCACTGTTAACTCAGTTTGTTCTCTCTTGGTATCTGCTATACAACAGCTTATTCTAGCCATAGGATAAACATACAATAGCTGTTGTGCTGAGATAAAGAATGAGCTATAAAACAGCAAGATATCCAATAGAGCTGTATAAACTATCAAGATGCATGATCATATTTGAATGGCAAATATTCTTTTCATTGATACTGAATTAATTTCATTTTTGCATAGACTGTAGCTTTGTTAGACATTGTTATTAGAAAATCTTACATATTTTCCCAATCTTTAAGAAAGTGTGGTATTAAAGAAACAGATTTTGATTTATACTAGAGAAAAAGAAAACAAAAACTTTTGTAGCATATGTGTTAAATGAGCTACTTAAGCCAGTTAGGTCTGGCTGGTTTTCAGAAATATTATTTATATGATAATGAAAAAGATCTACAGATGTTTTATTTTTGCTTCCAGATTAAACTTGGATTGTTTGAAGAGTGGTGAGATATTTCACCATAGTGCAAAAAGTGCATAAGAGAACAGAATGAGACCTTCCCAAGTACCAAATGCCTGCAGCCTGTTATCTTTAGCAATGCTGTTCCTTCCCATCACTGGAACGTCAAAACAAAACATCCCAAGACTCAAGCTTTCCTATAAAGGTAAACTTTTCAGCACTTTTTCTGATTCTGCCACTTTTGTTTTTATGTGACTTTGCCAGCAGTTCATTACTGTTACTAAGTGGGCAAATGAAACACATTTGTCACAGTTTCCAGGAATACATAGCAAAAACCTTGAAGATGGATGAACTCTACTCATTTCAGTTTGCTCCTAAAGGATATTCATATACTGTACATAAATTATGGGAGAGTCATTGTCTAAGCATAGACTTCTAGTGCTACTTGAAACACATTGAGACCCATTGGTATCCCATGTGAAGATGAGATGGGACTTGGGAAACATCAACACTTTTCAGAGCATCAGGGAAAGTACCTCAAGTGTTCCAAGTGGTACCTAACTTGTAATCATTTTTTCTGTTCTTCAATTGGTATGTGAAACCCATTAATGTCTTCTGTCTTTTAACCTCTTTGGATCACAAATGCTTTTTTTTCTGAGGAATTTCTTAATCTTATCTATGTTGCTTGCCGAGAATGTTGAGAAGACTCAGGGGTTTAAACACATATTAAAAGAAAATTCCCTAATAGGCATATTCTTAAAGAAAGGAGATTTTGTATTCTTTGATTGTATAGTACATTTCCACAGCTTTCAAAAGACATGAAGATTTATAACTTTTATATTGATATTCTTTAGCGAATGCAAATGCTCTCCAGATAGCCATTTTTCAGCTTTGTCAGCACCCTGACCTTATGGAGCTCATTCTGTTCTCAGTTTTTCAAACATAGGCCTTTGTATGCACTGTGGTATCACATTTGGGATGGTCTGACCGCACAGGAGGCTGTAAAGCCTTCATCAGTGGTTATGATATGCTTATCATGAACTCTAACACTCCCAAGAATTTATTGAGTCAGCTTAAAGAAATACTATTTATTTACAAGCTTCTCTTTTGTTACATGTGTATACCACTCTGTATAGAGTTACACTGTGCATATCTGTGTTTGAACATGTTTGTAAGAGAGACGGAGGAAGAGAGATCAAGAGATCTTGTCAACATTTTTATAAATTCAGGAAACAGTTATACTCACTTAAGCCAATGAATACAGAAACTGAAATACCTGACATGAGTTACGAACATTAGCAGTAAAAAAAAACCCTAAGATAGAACCAGACTTTGCACAGCTAGACCTTTTGAGATAATTCCCAATAGCAGCATATACCATATAGTAATGGCATTTACTGTGAATTTGACAATCATGATTAGTGAATTCCTCTTGACTTCAAAAGCTGATAGCCTTTGGCTAAATCCTGATGAATGCATTTGGCAGGTAAGGAGAGAAGGAGAGAAAAATTACTGAGTTCAACACAGGGAAACAACAACAACAAAACCCACAACCTGAAATCTTAGTTTAAAATAGTGGCAGAAACCTGCTGGGAGTGGTTGTGAAAATGCCTGAGCTCGTTCAAAAAGACAATGAATGGATGATTGATATTTAGGCCCTGACCCAAACTTTTATTAGCAACTTTATAAACCTTTCAGTTTGGCTTGAGGGTTACAGTTTCCTATCCAAACTTATCCACCTATATCCCTGTAGGGGAAAAGAAACCAAGAGATACAAACCCGCACATAAATCTTAATTTGGAAAGCTTCAGTGTAACTGAAAAGTCAAAGGAGAGAGAATTACCGGATTTTATCGTTGCTTTTTTTGGAGGGAGGGTGTATTTTTCCACAAGGAACAAGAAAAAAAGTTACCTGTTTTTTTCACACTTGGAAGTGTTAAATTAAGAATGAGAGGAAGAGTCTTAAAAGATTTGTTTTATTCACTTGATATTATACCTCTGGATAATGTATGGATTGAAGAGAGAGAAGAAGTAAAGGAAAACTCAGAGTTGCTGCTTATTTTCAAGGAAAATGCTACTCAACCCAGGAAAATCAAATGCATTTTTGTGATTTTTTTTTATTTGATACTAAGTTGTGTTTCGAGAAACACTGCATGTCTTCCTAAGTCATGGCATGAAGATTCAATACTGTGGCCACCCATTTCACAAGAAACATGGAGCAGGCATATTCAATCTGCAGGTAGGTTGCTTATAAGTTTGCTCAGGTCACCATTCTGCAGCCAGGTGTCTCAGTTTTAAAGAACAATTCTGAAGCTCTTCATTCTTGCTCAGTGGATGATGGATTTGCATTCTAAGTAGTGTGGGTTTATATCATAACTAAATTAAGGTCTTGTTGATGACAGCTGTGTGTCAGATGTTCTGACTATTTAATATAGTTGTCAGAACTAAGCTCACTATTTTATTTATTTTTTTCCCTAAGCATTCCCGCCAAAATAACTCCAAGGTTTCTGAGAATAAGATATAGGAGAAATTAACTGTCTTGCCAATTCTCATAAAATTGATAGAGCCATGTCATTGACAAGTCTTGGCATCTCCATCCTTCGGAGTTTAAATATCATGAGGAGGATGATGCAAAGCTCTTTTCCATTCTTAAGGAAAACTGACCAAACTTGGCCACATCAGGCAGCACTGAAGACCTGATCACACGTGTTCATTGCACTGCTAAAAGCGTTGTCTTTCAAGAGGTTTCATACTCTTCTAAAGGCAATGTGTTTATGGGATGTCATCTTCCCAGAATGGCTGAGCATTTACTAGGGCTGGAAATGAGCAGGACTTTCCCCTGCAGATGCTTCATCTCACTTCTGTCGGTACTGAAGAGGAGCAGAGCACACTTCAGCTGAGGTCTAGGAAACTTCTCCTTTCCATGCCCTGACAGTAAGGAGGAGGAGCATGCCAATGGGCAGGTGCTGAGGGTGAAGGGTAAGGGAAAGGAAGAGAGGAAGAAAAAGAAGGTATTAAAGAAAAAGAAAGTATTAAAGTAACATGGAAAAAGAGAAAATTGAGTGAGAAGTTGGAGGCAGATAGAAGCAGAGGAGGAAGAAGGGTGGAGTAGCTAAAAAAGTTTCTAGAACCACAAAGGCTCTCCAGTAATCCTCTGTGCGTCACAAGTCCTCTGTGTTCAGATGGTAATTAAAACTTTAGGGCTTGTCAGCATGGCAGTTATGAGTTTTTGTCTTCCGAGAAGTAGCTTAAGGTATTGAAGTCTCTGCTGGGAAAGTTAAGTTGCAGATATCCTAGTGAATCATGAGTATCAACATGATGTTGTATGTTGGGTTTCCTTCATTCTTTTCCCAAGTTTTAAAACTACATGTTTAAAACATCATACAGCCATAAAATTACAAACATGAACTAAAGTCAATTAAGATACCTTCTACTAGAGTTGCAAAATCAATTCTCAACTTGCACCGATATAATACAATAGGATGTTTAATTACTTACTTCTCTGTTTAATTAGTTACTACTCTATTCCAACTTTTCCTCTGATTCATTAGTTCAGTAATTCTTCAGTATTTCTTTTTATCTTCTCAGCTTAGATTGTAGCTATTAGAGATTTGTGCATCTCATTCCTACCCCTGAAATTATTACGGTTTTCATGATACTTCTAGGGTGCTCTCAGAGCATAGGCCTCAATATTTCTCCTAGCTATTTTTTACAAGGTTATGAGGTATTTTTATTCTTATATCTGTAAAATTACAGAAAGTTCAACAAATTGTCTACTGATAGAAGACTACTAGGACCTCAAATTTATTAATACTCCATATTTTAGTAGTGTTAGTATTACACTACAGTCACTGCCAAAGTAATGGTATGCATTTATCATTCATTCTGATGTACCTGGAGTTAACCTATGACTATCACCCACACTGCGGAACTCCTCAAACACAGAAGTGGATTTCAGCTTCCCTAGGCACGTACTTGCTGTCTACTACCTCATTTAACATCCTTAATGTTGCACATGCAAAAAGTTTTGGTACTACCATTCACAGAATAGCATAATTTCTGTTACTTAATCTAAGAGGAGCCTGTGTCATAATTCATGCATGGAAATATGTTTAATTCATTTTCTGTAGACAGTATGTCTTTTGGTAATGGTCTTTGCCAATTCATTGTCAGGAACTATTACAAAGATTTTTTTGTGAGTGTATTTCTGGGTTTTACCTTCTAGGAAGAATTAAGAACAGAAGAAAACAAAACCATTTTCAATATTTTGTCTTCCTAAAATTTGTAAAATTTTCCAGTGGAAATGCAGACTTCTGCATATTTAAACCAACGAGTTTGCTTTACTTTTTTATTTTATTTTATTTTATTTTTTTCATGGGTATTTTAACAGTAGTCTGGATAGTGAAGGAATACACGTATATAACAGAATTATGATCCCTGCTTCCTTAATTATGGGGTACGCCCCAACCCAGATTTGGACACTATTACCAATGACATACCCATAGTCATATGAACACATATCTTTCTTGTGCAGAGGAAATATGGCCATGCAGCAGGAGCAAACCACACTTGCTGTGATCAGTGCTGATTTGTGTGGTAAGGGGATTAGGATCCTATGTTGTGACACAGCAAAAAGAAAAAGGCAAGGCTGACAGCAAACTTTGGCTTTTGAAACAGAACACTTAAAAATAGATATAGCAGTAATTTAAATCTGTTAAATGGGAACATTATTCTGAACTGACTTCTTGAAATTGATTGCATTAAGATGTAGTCTCACCCCCACTAAAGCAAGGAAGTAAACTGGAGCAGGATTAAATATCCATGCCTTGCTTTTTTCATCTTAACTAAGTAAACTATGGACATGAAATTCTGTGTCCTCTGTTTAAGGATGACAATGCTAAACCAACAGCCTCGATGGAAATTAGCCACATTTAAGAAATGTTCAGCTTCATGCAGTATTTCATGTACATGTTTTTCTTCCCCCTAAGAGTGATACATTCTTGTGACATGGTGAAAAAGAGAGCAGAGGATTACATTTTGGTGCCAGGAATTCTTTTAAAAATTTGACTGGATTAATGCATTTCCTTAATTTTCTAAAAATGATCCTTAGGACATATTACATTACAGTGTCAAGCATCCTGTTTTCTAAATTATTTTTGTTCTAAATGTGTTTCATCTTAGAACTAACTGAGCTTAACTGTTGCATCAGCACAGTTAGTTTGTTCTGTTTCAGTAACGTTGGCTTATTTCCATGGCGTGCATCTTTTAATTATATGTGTAAAATATAGTTCCAGTTGTATAGCTTTGAGATCCTCATTTAAACTGTTGGTGACACTGTGGGTACTCCCGGTATCACAAAGCGGATGTTGCACCACTATGAATGACTTGATCATGGTAAACTGATGATGTATAAAAAAACCTAGAAATGAGCTTGCACTTCTACAGTTGTGCTTGCTCTACAGGAAGAGGAAGAAAGATCAGTAAAAACATACTTTTGTGGTAATATCTGCTGCTGTAATTCTGAATACCCATGATGATCAAAGAAAATCTGCTTGGTGAGGAAGTGTTGCTTTTCTTGGATCATTTATTTTATTTGTTAATAAATTCATTTTTGATTATTTATTATTTGGAAAATAATTATTGGGAAAAAAATATCTTAGATTACTTTGTGGAATAAAGATCTGTATGCGGGAGTTAAGATCCTACCATAACATGATTATCAAGTCATGAAATGCATTTTGCCAGCTTGGTCTCAGAAATGCTTTCTGGAGATGGTATGTATTGACACTTCAGGTGTCCCTTAGGATGAAGGCAGGTGGATGATGCTGTCCATCTGAGCTAGAAGTCTCGTATATACTGTAGACTAAGTATAAACTTAAGAGGGTTCATGATGTTTTAATAACAGGAAAACCATCAACTTTCTTACATTTTTTCCCTTTTTAAACAAGTGAACTTGGAGGTCAGATCCAACTATATGTTGCATTTTCTGTCATATAATTATCACATATATAATGTCCTGGAGAGCAGCCTCCAGTCAGTGACATCAACAGTTTACATAGCAGTTGAACTAAGAATAACCTTAGAGAACTGACCCATATCAACCTCTTAACAGTGTAAACAGCCTGTAACTCACAGCAGTTTTCTTTTTTCATGATCACAAAAGGCACTGAATTGGAAGAAAAAAGAACTGTGTTCGCAAAATACCAAACTGCTCTGCTGAATGTTCACTTGATTAAATCTCAGAAGATGATAGAAAAACAAGAGTGAATCTTTGGGAAGAATGATTGCTTTCTTGTAAAAAGTAGGATGAGACAACACCAAAAATTGGTTCACTATAAGAAAAATATGGGGAAGATACATGACCAGTGGCAACAACTTTGAAGAGGGTGCTGTCAAAAATACTTCTCTAATTTTACTTTTACTAGAGGCAGTTGCAAATCAAAACTAATCCTGAGAAGTTTTGAAGATCCAAGCCTTGTTCTCCTTTTATGCACTAATTTGAGAGTATGATCCTCTTGACATCACTGAGTGTATAGCAGCGGACATCTGTGGCTGCAAAGCAGGTCCTCGAGTCACATCCTATTTCCTTTTCCTTTCTCCCCATTTCTGCTGTTCCATATATAGACATGTTCCTCAAACAAGAGCTGAAGGAGGCAAGGGATGTCTGTTCTGAAGTCAGTGATTTGGAGATAAATAAACACACAAAGGGATAGCAGAAAAAGATAGAGACAATTTCCTGTTTCACACTGGAGCATCAGCAGAAAAGGGACTGTCTAGCTGTGGTTAAGGGAGGTATTTAGACAGCTACATGAGTTACAAAGGTACCTTTTTCAGGCTTTCTTCTTAATGGTCAAATCCTGACTGTTACAGAAAAGCATACTGATGTGTACCATAGATTTTTGTGGCTCAGATATTACTGAAGACACCAAAGTTTTATGTTCAGATTATCTGGCGTCTTTGGGAAGACATCGTCCACGCAACCTGGATTTATTTGAAAAAAATATATCGTTAAATATGTTACATAGCAGCTGTCTATATGACATCTATTGGTGCCCCAAAAAGGATAAATAACTGTAAATAATAGAAATAAAAAAGATAAACCCCCTACATTCCAATGTTAAATGGTTTTTGCCTATATACTAATAACTGACAGAAACAATTGAACAGTGCACATGGTTGGCCTGTGCAAACAGACATCCTTTACCCTGTAATTTGTGGTTAGCATGGTCCTGTCTCAGTGTTGCATAAGAAGCCTCTAAGACAGATATTGGGTCTACCTGCATTTCTGTACACGAGATTCTGAATCTGATAGAGGCTGCTTGGCAAAATTTCAGTATAAATAACTAACATATAAAGGAATTAATGCAGAAATTCGGTGACCTCTTGTTTTAATTGTTTCATAAGAACTTAACTTCTGCCAGTATTGGGAAAAAAATAACTGATAATTAAAGTTCATTCTGCCATAATGTAGCATTATTCTAGTCCAAACTATTATCATGTGAATTGTTTTCATTTTCACTGCTGGAAATGGTCCTTTCATATTGCCAGTGCAAGACTATTTTGAAAATCTACCTCTGTATTAGCTAATTGAATTACTATGCTACACTTGCTTTTTAATCAAATAAAATGTATCTGGAAAACTGGAAAAAAAACAAATGTTTCCCTAAATATTTTAAGTTTCCTGAAAATAATCATTTTCTACATTTAAACCACATTTGTTCTGAAGTATGTCCGTCCTGTGCGGTTACCGCAGATAATGATTACATGGCTTAAACAGTGCTTCCCAGCAACAATTGCATTTCTGTGCTGCACTCCTACAGCAATTTAGAACGGGGACATTAGTTTTGCCTTGTGAGATCAACCGGATGCCACGATGGAAAAGCTGAAATATTAATGCCCCAACTGTCATTTGCAAATGTTCACTTTCCTCATTCAGAGCATGTGAAAAGAAAAAGAAAAAATATCTGGCTCATGTTAGATAGGGAACCCTTCTGTGGGGACAGGAACTAACAGTTACGTGTGGGGAGAGCAAGCAGGAACCTCCAAAAGTGGGTTTGCTGCCAATAGAGGAAGTGTCTATTCCACTGGCGGGTAAATCTGCTCACAGAGGTCCCTGCCCTTCCCCTCCCTTCCTGAGCAGGCATCTCTCCCACCATTCCCCTCAGCCCTGCCCAGTACTGCTCACCAGTTCACACTGATCACCTCACTTAACTGTATGAGTTCTGTGGCCACATCCAACTGAACCTGTCCCAGCCCAGTCAAGAAAAGAGAATAGCTTTTTGAAGTCGTCGATGAGTAATTTTGCTTGTCCTCAGGGGACTGTGGGAAGGGTGTTGAAGGACCATCAGTGCTTAAGAGATCTTAAAGGCCCTCAGACAGTGGTTTCATGGCAGCTGAGCCAAAATAACACTGTGCTGCTTCTGGAAGGAGTATCCCTCCCTCTCCACTCTATCTCCCCAAACACACGTGCACTTCTCTCCCTACTCATCCACTCCCAGACACATGGACCTGCCCTTTCTCTTGCACCAGCTCCAGCTCTCATCAGCTCTTTTGACAAGGATCTGTTAGTAGTTAAGACTGTATTTCTTACTTGGCTTTACAGTCTGACCATCCAGCTTTTCAGGGCTCTGGTCCAATGCTTGGCTTCGGAAAATAGCCCCCATGTCTTCTTTCTGTACACTTAGGGCTAGATCCTCATCAGATAATATTATTGCAAGTCCCAGCAGTTAAACCAAGGATCTGGCTGTAAGTCCTGATGAGAATGCAAGCAGGGCGTGTTTCTGTGTGCATGGAGCATGTAGAGGGTGGGGGACAGTGGGACATACAGCTATTTAGTGTTTCTACTTCTGATCTGTGTTGCTCACAGGCACTAGCTACAACTGGTATATATAACATTAGTATGAAAGCTGCAAATAGTTTTCAATGAAAGCAAGAATAGGCAAAAAAAAAAAAAAAACCTCTGGATTTTTTTTTTTTTTTTTTTCTGTTAGCTCTTATTTTAAATCTTTAAAATAGAGGCATTAATGATGTAAGAGAGTAAGTAAACCTGATTGGCATTAACTTTGCAATGGCACTTCTTCAGGAACAGCTCGTGCTGCTCTCTTTCTCTCCTGAGCCCGTTACTGTCAATATTAATATGTTTTCCAGTCACATGCTGTCTGACACTTTTACTAACGCTGAGTTAGTTGTTCATGCCTCTGCAGTTCAAGTTCTGTTATCTCGGCTACTTTCCTATTTTAATGCATTACTCTCATTAGGAAACTGATAAATACATTTGGTGAGAAAATGTATTATTAGGATCTATGACCTTTAATAAATCAATAGCTTTCATACACAACAGATGTAGGCCCAGTGGAGCAAGTCAAAGCGTCAGATGTGCAGCCTGAGAACACAGGTCTGAGGAAAAGGAATTGGGCTCCCCAACAGAGCTGTCAGCATCCATCTGCAGTGTCAGACCAGCTGAGCCAAATCCAGTCTTCATGGCTGATTAGACCTTGGGTTTACATGAGTTGCAGTTTCAAATCCTAGGGAACAAAATCCACACCACAATCTCATTTGCTAGAAGCGTGAAACAAAATCCACTACTTTAATCTCTTCAGGATGGCATTTATTCTACAAAGCAAAATCTGAGCAAATGTTTAAACCTGCTTCAAGATCTGTACAGCTGATAGCAGGCAGTATGGGCAGGAGAAACAGCACAACCTGCTGTTGTTTCACGAGCCCACAGGTATATGGGCTTTGAGAGTCTGCATGCATCTTCAGATAACTTGTTTTCAGAAGTTCTCTGAAGATAAAGTTATGTGAAAATTGCAGTTCCAGGTGCTTCATAATACTTTAGCAATTTTTGTGCCACTCTGAAGAAAATATAATCTGAAATGAAAGGTGATTTTTGAAAGTAAATGCAATATAATGAGTTCTTTATTTTGAAAGGGTAAATAGCACTGCATATAATTTTATATAATATGCTCTAACAAAGGAAGAGCCTTGTGCTTTAAAGCTAAATATAATCAATATGATGCATTTTTAACACCTGTGCATACTTGCAAAGGGCAGTACACACCTTCATCCAAGAAGGAAAGAATGAGTATACTGCTGTAGTGTGGGGTGCGTTCATCCATGCAAGTTAACACAAGTCACAAACTCCCACAAGGATTTTGATGCTAGATATCTACCAGGAGCAACCTTGATTATCTTTGGGGTCATTTCCAACCCAAGCCATTCTATGATTCTACTGTCAGTACATTTTTTTTTTTGTGTTGGATGTTCCTCAGAGTGTAGGCAAGTCTCCACACATAATGCCTTTCATCTATGTCATTCATAACATTCATAGGTTTCTAATTACAGGTCATATAGTTAGCCACCTAGAGGTAGATGGAAGTTGAGGTGGTAAGCTGGTTGGAACAGTAAAACTGATTCATAATCAGTGAGTCAGGCCTCCTTGGATAAATCATTCAAGCATTTTGCCATTATTTCCAACTGAAGCATATCACTGATCTGATTTCTGTGAAGACAAGAGTCTGGGAAATGGGTAACCACAGCAAAAACTGAAATTCTAATTAGAGTAAATATGGGTAGCAGAATTCAACTGAAGCTGTTTTTCCCTCAGGTTCAGTTTATTTGCAACTGTGGCTGTAGTGAAGGGGTTTTTCACAATGCCTGAAGGAATAGGTGAACCTATGAGCTGCTCCCTTAGCAGGTTAGTTAGAGGTTTTCTTTCAACTGCTTGATGCTCGGGTTGCTGGAAGGTGATTTTAAAAGACAGGGATAGAGCTTGGTCTCTAGTCAAGTTAACAATTCCTCTTCCATGAGGTCAGGAAAAAAATAGGCCTCTGATTTCAATAATAGTCTAAAATTATTCTGGTACATATAAGGAAAAAGCTATGTTCTTAGGGAAATATATTCTCTCACAATTGGGATGCTTTGAATGGAATTGGAAATGAGGTTGAAGTGGAAGAAGATTTTAGTCACGTAACTCAGATTATTTATCCTTTATGCAAAATACTGGCGGCTAGGCTGAGGATCTGTATGAGAGAAGGAAAAAACAGATAATGCAGCCCTTATAATTGAAAATGAAGAAACTGAGGTGATGAGCCTCGGTTTTTTTTGTGTGTTTTTTTTTTTTGCATGAATTGCTTTTCCCTTAGAGGAGAGGTCGGTTGTCCTTTAAATCTGTCAGTGTTACTTCTATTAAGGTAAATGTGGTGAGATGCCAGCAATTATCTATGCAGTACCAAAGCTCTTATGCTTGCCAGTCATTTATATTGAGTTATATTTGTAGTGCTTATTCTACATCTACAGTATTGCTTAAAAGAAGAATAAAAAGATGATTTAATTTTGCATTGGAAACAACAGTGAGTTTGCTTTCCTTGGCAATATTTCAGGAAAGATAAAATACTTAGAAAAGAAACCCTTTGCTAATGCACTGGCTTAGGTCTTCTTCTCAAAACCAAATGTTTCACTCAGATGCATTTTCAGTTGTGCTTTGTAAAAAAAAAATAATTATTATTTTGTTTGGCTCTTTGAAGGTTATGAATCAGGCCTTTGTGTTTCTTTTCACCAACAATAAGAAATCACAAAACAGCTTTTAATCATCTCTGCAATAATAACATTTTACAAGTTATTTGTGCAGCTGTTTCTCTAGTCAAATTTATTTACAGTTAAAATGCAGCGTTTAAATTCAGGGTGCTTCAAGGGTGTCATTAGATGTAGTTGTTTTGAAACAGGTTAAGGAGTTCCTCTTCTGCCAGTTTAGTCATAGCCTGTTATTACAAAAATGTCTGACCACAAAGATCTTTCTGAGTCTCTACGAAATGTTTCCAGATTTCCTGAGTGCTCACACCATGCTGGAGTGAGGAACAACAGCGTGCTCATGAAATATATGACTTGAAGCTAAGAAGTCTGAATATGCTGTATAAATACAAATATGTATTATCAGGACAGGATAGCATTTTTATCATTAGAAAGCTTTACACTGATTCTGTAGGTTGTCGAAGTAAGCAATGGTCCAGCTGTTGTGAGTTAAGTCCACTGAGACACCTTTCTAAATGAATAAGAAACACTTATTAATCTAACTCCTACCACTCCACAGTGAAATATTAACCCAAACAGAGATTTTGCTGAATATTTGTTTAATGTCCAGACTGGAGATTGTGAAGAAAAGAAGTATTTAATTTTCAGTAGAATACCATATACACACTCTAAATTGAATGGTGAATGTGCAGTCATAAAAGATCACCTCACTAACTAACTTTCTCTTTTTTTTTGCACTATGAGAGAACTGTTTCTATATTAGACTGGCTTCAGATAACAGTGATCTGAATCAACTGCTTTTTTAAACAGAATATATGCTTCTGAATATGAACAAACAAATATGCTTTTCATGGTAATTTTTTTTAATGTAATATTTTAGGTCATATTTAAGATATCTCACCATGAACAGCAATGTTAACTGATAAAGCTGGGTTGTTTTGTTTTTGTCAGGTGAGAACAATGATTAATTTGGCTGTAATTTAATCAATTTTCTGTTAATGTTTACTTGTCAACTTTTACTGGTCATGTTTTAATTTTAATCTTATCAGTGGCCATGTTCTTATTTCCAAGCTCTTTTCTATAGTTAGTAAATAACTGACCAAACCTGATTTTTCTCCACTTTGCAGCTTGTGTTGTCATTTACATCAGTAAGAAATCAGTGTGCAGTGTTGTCATTTTAATCTGGAACATTTTACAAATGCTTTCGTTATGATGTGATGGAACAAATGGCTTTACAAGGCACCAGGCAGGGCTCATTCCCATTTGGGCGTTTCAGCCATGAGAAAACTTTATCCCTCCCCACTGTAGCTGTCCTAGGTGGTTCTTTACTGAGAAATACTAGAAGTATTTAGCAATAGATGATAACTTTCCTTTTGGGATGGTCACTAAAGAGACCTTTCCTTCCAAATAAGAAAGAAATAGGAAGTGGAAAGATATCTCAGTGATCTTCTAGGAATGTGGAGAATCAGGTCAAGATATTAGGGAGTATGGCATACTTACAAAGTGCAGTGGATTGCATGACTGTGAACAATGAAATAAAGTGTTATGTATGTTTGTGCAAATGCTCTCATTTACCCTTACTCAGATCAAATTTCTAGAGCTGGAGATGAGAAGGAATTTATAAGGAATTTGTTAGTATATGCAATGGATTATTAGTTATTATTTAGTTATGTAGCCAGATCTTACATCATGGGTGGAGAAGAAGACGAAGTTTACTCAGAAATGCTGAAATGATAAACAGTACTTTAGAGATCAACCAAAAAATAATCTGAGTAGCCCAAGGGAGTAAAAACCTCCAGTTTTGCTGTGGTCAGCATCAGAGAATCCTTTCCCAATAAACATCTCCATCACATCCATTACCAAGAATTTCCAATCTGAAAAAAACAAGGGAGGAGTTTTGTACAGAGTATGATATATAATGAGGATACATGTATATCACACAAAAATTGAAGAGTTTAATTTGAGGCACCTGTCGTATAACAGAGACCCCAACAACAACAAAAGTGTCAGGAGTCATAAATCCTTGTTTCCTATAGGGTTAAAACACACCAGTGAAGTGAGCAAATTTTCAAATGTGGGGGGCTTAGAGAGCTTTTCTTTTTTTCTTAAAAAAAAAAAAAGTTTATTTATTAAATTGGTTTGGGTGTTCATCAACCCGTTCTCATGTAAGTGGTTTGGATGAGATTTATGGGTTTGTAGTATAGTGCTATTCACAACTTATTCCTATGTGATCTTGCTGTCAATTAATAAGCTGGTCTTTTAAAGAGTTACTCATTTGCAGAATAGTGAGAACATCTTTGTCTTCACAAAAGATAAGCAAGAGAGGATAGTGCTGGACTAAAGGAACATGAAGTTTAACTTGTGATTTTCGATATGATGTAAGATTTTTCTAAGTACTGCCAGATAAATCCCACCTAGGGGAATAGGAGCTGCCGTACAAGACTGTTTTCAGACTATATTGTAACAGTGTTCAGCTGTGTGCCAGACAAAGCCACACAAGTTTAAGTAAAAGTGACATAGCAAAAAAACAAAACAAAACAAAAAATTAACTGTACACCAGATAGTTGTATGAATAATGTTAAAATATTTTTTTCTCCCATAGTGGTGGCTATTAGCTATCAACAGGACTTAATCTTTGCTTTGCCTATTACAGGTTTGGTGAGGGACTTTGTAGAAAAAGGTTTCTTCACTCTCTTAATTTTGATCAGGAGTTACTCTGCAAAGAACTGGTCATGGTTTTCATCATGATCTGGAAATGTAAATAACTTTTGCTATAAGTCTAACTTTTCTATCAGGACACATACATTGCCTATATAGTTCTAAGAAGGTGGAAATATCTTTAATTTTATTTTCAATTAAAAACAGGATTTACTTTTCTGTACCATGATTTCTGAGTGGTTTAGCTTGGACAGATTGCTTATGGAAGAACTGTACCATGTTTATTTTTGTTCTCCCCAAATTAGTGACTGCGAAACATTACTGTACTCTCATTGTGCTCTTTTCTATATGTTGTTTGTGTCCTGATCCAAAATTACATCCGCAGAAAGCTTCAAACTCTACTTTATGGCCCTTTAGGTTTTTTATGGGGAAAGCATAAATTCTTTCATTAGTTTCATGGAGTAAGATTTTTTTTCTTAATTACTTTTGAAAGAGATTGGAACCCACTATGAAATAACAGGAAAAGTTGTTTTGGAAAATTGAGCTCTTAACAGGGAAAGGGTTTGATAATAAATTACAAGCTATAGTCAGAACTGTGCCCTAGCTTTCCCTGCAGAGAGGGCAATGATGCGGGGACACAGCATCCCCTCTGTATGGAAAATACCAACCCCAGGACTTAGGAAGTGTTTTAGTCACTACCCCCTTTAATATGCCTCTATATTGCCCTCTGTTTCAGATTTCAATTTTCAATTAAACTTGTAGTAACTGAAAATTTATTTGTCACAGATTTCTGTACTTCATTCAAAAATGAATGTTAGACAACTGTCAAACTATATATATATATAAACTATCTATATATAAAGGGTGTCTACAGTACTTGAATGGGCATACATGAAAAATATTGGTGTACTATTTATGTGGTGATAGGACAAGTGGTGATATTTTTAATCTGAAGGAGAGTAGATTCCAATTAGATTTTAGGAAGAAACTCTATACTACAAGGCTGGTGAGGCTGGTTATTTCATTCTCATAGTTCTTCTCATCCTTATATAACTGCCACATCTATCTGCAGTTTTCAGCTTCTTTACTTCACTTCTTTAAATGTAGAGGTATCCATGAATATGATGATACAAATGTACATTGGTTTTCTTTCAATGCAATAAGATATAACACATTTTGTTTCTAAGTGCGCCTGAAGAACATGGTTCCATTATGTCATATAGAGATAACTTACTGAGAAAGTTTCATACAGAAGAGCCTTTGCAAAAGTAAATATTACCCAATTAGGAATCATACCATTCCCCACCCTCCAAGAAAACTAAGGTTAACAGGAATTATACTATGACCTTGGAAAGACATGCTCCAAGACTGCAGTTATCTTACCAACATGCTCCATGCTGGTTGCATATATTTATAATAGACACCAATGAGTCATATGTAAACATTTTGATTATAAAGATTTTCTTCATTTTCCCACAGACTTGCTGCTTTCAAACAGCTGCATCCCATTCCTGGGCTCTACAGAGGGGCTAGATTTTCGAACTCTGCTGCTAGATGAGGAGAGGGGCCGGCTGCTCGTCGGGGCAAAAGACCACATCTTCCTGCTAAACTTGGTTGATTTAAACAAAAATGTAAAAAAGGTCAGTTTATTTTCCACAGAATTCATCACATAATTTCAATTTTGTTCCATTTTTTTTCCATTTTTCCTTCTTTTTTCACTTCACTAAATGTCATTTTTTTGTGCCATGCTCTGTACCGGAATTTAATAATCTCACCTCCCAAAATTACATGAGTTATCTTTAATGAGTTGATTTTTCTAATAGTATGCAAGCTCCTGTCAAATTGAAATCTTACAAATAAGTCTTGAAACCAATATATTGGCATCTCTGAGAGCCTGCTTCTGTCATGTCCCTTTTCTTTTGTTGTGCTCATCCTTCACACATTAAAAGCATTCTGAGAATGGCAATGAAAAACTGATCTTTCGTTTCTTCCTGGAGTCACTTGGATTATGTTACTCAAATACTGAACAGAACTGAGGCAATTTGAATGTTTTAAACTGTTACAATTGTCCCTAACATTGCTATTTTTTTTACATTAATATATGGAATTGCTAATGATAGGAAAAACTTGGGATGCATTGTATGCCCTGGCCCATGCCCTGTGACAGTGTTAATTCCAAATAATAAAAAGGAAATTTAATCCTCAGTATTTGTAATAGACATGATGAAACAGCTTTTCTAAGCACAGTTAACTACTAAGTATAAAAGCCAGATGCTTGCACAGGAACATACATGAAAACTTCTTTCCTGTTTGTTCCAGGCTTTCTACTCACTAAAGAAAATTCAAATTCTCAGCTGTTTGATATTTTCCTTAAGCACCAGCAGGAGGTTTTAAATGACTGTATTCTGCTGTCAGCTCTGAAGTGGGAACTGACCCTGAATTAATATGATGGCAGCGCAGGGCTTAACAGGTGTAACAGGAGATGATTTTGCCCCACATCTGAGTGTAACACTTGTTGTCATTATATACAAGGGTTTCTAGTATTCAGTTGAATATCTTATTTCAAATTCTACAATGTTCCACACGCTGCTTTATTTAAAACTCAGGTTGTTTCAGATTTCTTCCCTAGGACGTTTTGAGGTGCCTCATATGCATCTTTTCATCTCAGTATTTTACTTAGAAATCATCACCTCTTCAGGCCATTGTAGTGAAAACAACATCGTTCATATTGCAGATTTTGACACCACATATTGATTTTTAGCAAAGGCTTTCTGTAGCAACCATTATTTGTGTGAAAAGCAGAATTCTGTTTCTGTGGGATGCCAATTGCTTCCTGAGAGATGCTGAGTGCTGTCACTTCCCATTATGCTCAGTGTGGATTGATTAGTTCAGAGATTTCTGCAGGCATTTGCACTCCTCTGCCCAAACTGGTAACATTTTCACCTTAGCCAAACCACCGTTGATGATTATGGATATTGAGCTTTCTTAGAAGTGCAGAATTCAGATTGAGCTAGGAGAATTCCTTGGTGATCAGAGTGCTATTTGTTACAGGTATTGTAGAGCAAAGACTCTGAATTAAAATTTGTGTTTGGTAAGCTTAACAGATGTGTGCCTATGTATCTGCGGTAACTCGAAAGCAGGGAATAAAAATTCAAAACCAGGAGGATATCTGGAGTAAGGAAAAGATTGTGTGTGGTTTCAAATACTTCTCTGTTTAACTCTTCAAGTTGTCTCAAACTTTTCAGACAAAACATTGAGGCAAAGTGTATTTAAATAGCTAAAATTGACACAAAAGCTTTGCAAAGCACCCTGGTGTGCTCATTTCCAAGGTCTCCATGGGTGTCCAGCAACTTTAGAAACGTGCCTACTTGGGCACATGCCCGTGAAGTGATGTTTCCCAAACCTTTCTCTTCGGTTCCTCGGTGCTGGGCTGGTTGAAACGCGTGAGGGGAGAGCAGAGATGAGGGAAGTCATTTTTGTATAAATCTCAGTCACTAACGAGCTTTCGGTGATCCAGGATACTCTCCAGTAGCAGGGAAGTGTCAGAAAAGCAGCGTTTGCCGGTGCTGTGTTTAGACTGACTGTGGCTTGGGCTGGCGCGGGGCCAGGCGGCCGCCTGCCAGGCTCTCCCGGTGTGAGGAAACCACACATGTCGGGGCTGCGAGGGGCTGAAGCCTGCCCTTTGTCCTTTCCTGGAGGCAGCCTCTTCAATGATAGTAATTCATTAGAATATTAAGTGTCTTCTGGTTCAGATTACTTTTTTTTTAAAAAAAAAAGCTTTCAGTTTCAGATATTTGTTGCGTTAGTGACTACTGATACACCCAAAAACCAAGTCAGTGTCCTTAACAACCTACTCTCAGAAAACCCCATCTGTGGACTTAAGTACTTGGAAAGATTATATTGCGGAGTCTGAGGTTCTATATTCATGTGTGTGGGACAGTAATCAAATAAACAACCAAAGCATTGTATCGTATTCCCTTCTCTAATGTATACATAGATCATTTAATAACTTCCTTTTTGCAACCTAATTATTTACCTAAATTAGTTAACTTAAATATATTAAGTTATGGCTTTATTTCCTGGTGTATATATGTATATTTTTCTCCTGATGAAATAAATTAGTTGTTCTTCTGGAGTTACAATTTCTTGAATCATTGTAGGTTTTATTCAATTTATTGTGTAATTGGTTGAAAACTTCCTTAGCTGGTAGCTTAAAAAAATCCATCCAGTTTCTAGTGCCTGTAAACCTTGTTATGGAACAGCAGTAGCTACCACTGTAGAACAGAAAAGTACACCAGAATGAGAAAACTAAAATTGTAACAGTCTACAAGTAAATAAGAGAAAATTGTCTTTGTTTTAGTGGGGATATAATTTCAATGAACTTGTCCTGAGTAGAAGCCTATGGCTTCTGTTGCACAAGTATCATTACCTGTGCTATGGTCTTTTCTTGAAAGAACTGAAGTGCATTACAAGCATTGCAAGCTGTTTATATGATCTAAAACAAATAAAAGAAGCTGCATCCTATGTTTATCAGGGCCTAGGAAATGCAGACAATAAACCTGAAGACAACTGTGTCATAACCTGTAGAAGTATGGTGTAAAACAAAAAAAAAATAGAATTCTCTACTAGCATGAGAGAGTGGAAAGCTGGAGAAGAATTTATTAATAATCCTAAACTCTGGGATACAGTTGAAAAGATTATTTTGGTCAATGCAATTTTCTTGTGAGATGGCCTAAAACCTTTGTTATTTTACTCCTTTAAAAATATATCAAACATAATAAACTGGGCAAACAATTATTACCTAGCTGCAGAGAAATTCTGTATGTTTCTGTAACTCCCATGCTCACTACCAGCAAGCAGGGTTATATGTCAGCACTGCTATCACCGTGTAATCTGCAGCACGACCCACCCATCTCTGCAGGAATAGGAATGCTATCAAGGCCTGACAAGCTTTTGAAAAGCTGCCAACCTGCAGGAGCTGTCAATGCTGGAAGACACAGCCGCATGTGGGCCAAATAGATAAACATGTCAGGTTTTTTTTTTCATCTGCCCCAGTGTGTAATGGCACTGGGTCACAAATTGTCACTTGAAGCATCCTCAGTTTGTGTTTGTGTTGTTTTTTTTTTTAATTATTATTTTATTTTTTTGTCATTTCCAGGTGCAGCTGTTTTACATCTCATCCTTCAATCTCCTTTCGTATTGATTTTATCTCTGTTCAGTT
Source organism: Odontophorus gujanensis (assembly GCA_013399175.1). Classification (NCBI taxonomy): domain Eukaryota; kingdom Metazoa; phylum Chordata; class Aves; order Galliformes; family Odontophoridae; genus Odontophorus; species Odontophorus gujanensis. The sequence continues at coordinate 90,739 of VXAB01001563.1, forward strand.
CACAGTAAAGAATGCTTATGCATATATGTATATACATATCAGATGGCTAAACACTTATGAAATATTTGCAAAGCAATTCTTTGCTGTTCTACAACTCCAGTGTTTATTAACTGCACAAATGGGGCTGTATGTCAGCACTGTGATCACTGTGTAATATCTTCCAGTGTGACACACCCATCTCTGCAATAGGGTGGTTATGTACCAGAAAGCATATGCATGCATGTATAAAGCAACATCCTCAAGATAGAGGAGCCCAATTTTACCTTCATTGTTCTGGAAAACCTCCTGTCACTCTATCAAAGTGTCTAAGTTAGGAATGAAACCAGCCAACATTGAATGGAAACTTGGTTGTGCCATCAAACAGGAGCCTTGGGAGTATATATGCAGTCTGAGGTGCTTAATGTAGCCTTTAAACACAGTAACAATGAGAGTAGTGCTTTCTAATCCATAATACACTGGTTTCTTTGTCTCTAAGAATTTCAGCTTTCTGTCTGTTAGCAAAAGCTGTAGACTGCCTGAGGATGTTGCTTTCTTTACCTGTCAGAGGAAAAAAGATTTCAGGTGACATCAGTAGAGACCAAAGAGTCCTGTGGAAGTCACTGGAGACTTCTAAAGTTCTGAAAGTGTGAAAGTTAAAATAAGCCCATTGGCAGGGGTGTTTGATGGCCATAAGTCTGTCTGGGAGAACACTGTTGTTACTTGTTCCAGGAAAAGAATCAGGGTGATGTTGAAATCTGACAGGGGCATGATTTGACCTGCCACACATAAGGAACTAATTCCCAGGACTTAAAGGCATAATTATTGACTTATTTTTGTTTCAGAAGTAAGTTTTCTGGATGTTGCAGTTCAAAAGACACTCATTTCAACTTCTTAATTTTCCACCCTTCCAAAACTAATAGATACAGGACAAATTCATTATATCTCTTGCAGTGAAACAAGACTGTTTCTACTGGATATATGTGTAATTTAGTGTCCTGTCACTAAAAACTGTCAGCAATGGCAATTGGAGGAGATGTGTAAGAAGGAATTATGACAGTGTCCCAGGTTAGGGACATCCAGAGATAGAGGTGATGGCTGTGCTTGCTATCCCTTGGATTGCCCTTGTCACTGATCTTTGCAAATGTTGTTCAGAAGCTCTGAAAACCTTTGGAGTATGTAACATTGTTTAACAGACTTAAAATTTAGGGACCTGTGTTTACATGGTGGAAGCTTTTAACCAGTGTTTACAGACACAGAACAACAATCTGTGGGCAAGATGTGGAGAAAGCAGTATGTGACCAGAGGGACAGTGATCCTAGGTGGAAGAGAGTGTCTCTGTTATTTCCTTTTGCATTGTTGCTGTGAATTATGTTTCCATAAACATCCCTTGCTGTTTTTATATTTTACACCTGCATTTTGGTATAAAGAGCAGCCAATATCCTGCTCTCTGAAAACTCATACTGGGCTTTGAGTTTTTCAGAGGTAGGATTTGTCTTCAGTATGAAGTGATAAACATGTCAGAAGAATTGTCATTTATGCTAAAAGTCTTGTTGTATAGTTTTGTTTTAGGAGAAACAGATGGTGAGCTATGGTTATACTGTAGAAAATGAAGTGCAAAAGCCTTTCAAGATTTAATCCAATGTAAATGAAATTAGCTTTTGATCTGTTTTCTTTATGTTTTCACCTACTTATTGTACACCTGAAAATGCACTTTGCTGAAAACTCTTGAGTACTGAAAGCCTTGGCTACTTCTGCAGTTGTGTTTGAAGTAGGCTAGGCTTTAAGAAAAAACCTGTGACAAGTTGAGATATCTGTTTGTCTTAGACAGATGCAATATAAAGCCTGTTTGGTTCAGACATTTCTCTTTAACATCCAAATGCCAAATTTAAGCCGCAAAATGTCTGTGAACGTGTCATCCAAGTACACAGCTGTTTCCCTCTGACTTCCAAGGGCATTAAACTCAGCTTGATAAAATAAGGAATAGTATACCTTGACATTTGCTCTTCCTACAGTGCTGTAAATCAATCGGAATCAATCTTTATATCCTCTCTTCTCCTCCCTGTGCTGTATCAAATCCTTCAGAGATCTGATTTTCTCTTACTATAAAATAATTGGAGTTGGAAATTTCTGTCAAATATCCCCATGGAGGTATATATCAACTGTGGGAATAGTGTGTTGGATGTAGGAATACCTGTTGAAAAAAGGTTTGTGTGCCTGTTTGTGGTAGTTATTGCAGTAACAGAGATTTAAGAACACTTGCCTGGCTTTTAGGAGTCTCTAAGTAGTCCTGAGAGTTAGCTAAACTTTGATAAAACTGTTAAAAAGAAAGGTGGAAAATTTAGTTCTAGAGACAGTCTGTTTGGGTTTCAAATACAGGGAAAAATTTAGATAAGGAACTTAGATATCTGAACTTCCTTTGTTTACTCATGACTTTAAAATGTTGAATTCCAGAGTATGGCAAGTACAGTGGGAACCAGTTACAAGAAGTTCTTAGGGTAACCTTCCTCTTAATAGTTATATATGAGAACAATCTCTGTAGTTTCCGAAGTTGTGGACTTCCCATACCAAATACATGAATGCAACAGATGTGAGGAATTTAGAGACCAACTGGTACACTTGCATAGCATGCTAAAAACAGCTCATTTTCCCATTAATTAGTATGCTCTTTGTTTTCAGCAAAATAATACTAAAAAGGCATGAAATTCTTTCCCATGTTCCTTTGGAAATTCAATAAATTTTTAGCAGTATTTTTCAGTGACATGACTGTGAATCAGTATACAGAAATGACAAATGTCCTGGTTCCCAGAAAGTGATCTTTGAACACCTACTATTAAGGTATTGGGCTGTGATATTTATGATATTGTCTTATGAAACACTGTGATAGTCTTTTCATTGGATCATTGTCATATCTGTTCTCAGTACTCCTGGACCTTAGTTTTTAGTGTGCTTTCTATTTTTCAGCTATTATTAATTTCATAGGAGGTGGAACATAAAGGAGAGAAAATTGCAAGTGCCATTATTCTCACTTTACTGGTGGGAAAAATGAAATCTGAGTGTTACAAATAGTAAGACAACAGTGGGTTGTACTGTCTCCTGATTTACTTCAACATTTTTGGATCAGGTTGCCCTCTTTACAGCACCCGCTTTATGGTTGTATTAGAATAAGTAAGGAATCCAGTCTTCTTGTATTATTTTTATTGTGCAGAGGAGTAGTCTCATGGAGGAAAGTTTCTCGGGGGAACACATTTCATATGCCAGTGTGACAAGCTTATGGCTCTATCTGCCTTTGTTCTTTGACTGCATCATTTGTTGTATAGAGAATTCATTAATATTAGTGAGCTTAAGCATCTGAATTATGGTCTGCGTGAGTCCCAAAGTCTTAATGAGACATTTAGATGCCAAGGATGCTGTAATTTTATTGCATGTCTTCTTCTCTAAAGCATCAGTACAACAAAAATGTAGTACATAGGATAAAGCAAGGGAAGGAAGTAGACTTCCTCTAGTTGTATCAAGCAGCTGCTTAAAATCAGTGTATTTTCCTCTGAGTGCTTCCACCCACCTCTTAGTTCTTCAACATAGGGAGGAAGTAATGGCTTTCTTCACAGGGATCAAATTCAGTGAGTGAGTGCTACAAGACATGCCAGTCATTTTATGTGCTTCACTCCAGATAGGGATGCATCCTGCTGGTGCTACCTGTACCACTAACAAAACACTTTGGGGTTTCTCGTAATGGAGACTGTACTGATAGAGAAGTGCTGACGCACGTGTGCGATGTCAGGCACACAAGAGGCTCCAGTGAAACCTCCAGGGCTGCTGAAAGCCGTCGGCCTCAATGAGACACTCAAGTGCTCATTGTATGAGTGTGATTATCTTGGGGACATGGGAATGGGAGGAATCGTGTTGGTCAATTGGTCTCACTCCCTGCTATCACAAGCAAATACCTCATGCTGCAGGTATTCTTTTAATAACCCCATCCAGCTCTTCTATAAAGGGTGTTGTGCTTCATGTACCTTCTGTAGAAAGGTCTTTAATTCCAGACTCACATCAGTCTGGTCTTAAAGATTGTTTTTAAATCATGATCTTTTTTTTTTTTTTTAATAAAAAATTATATATATTTTCTAGCTGAACTAATCATTTTCCGTGTGACACTTTACAAAATACTGTACTAGAGCTCTGATGAAGGGGAGTTCTTCTACATTAATGTGTAGTTCAGCTGTCTCTTTAAAGAAAGGCACAATATTAGCCATGAACAATAACTCTTCACCATGTTATACTGAGTGTTATACAATTTCAGTGTTCATTAGGAACTTAAGTTATCCCTTCCCTATAGAACTGCTCTGAAGCCTTTCAAAAGGGTGAAATAAGACAAATAGGTCTGTAATTTGCTTAGATTCATTTAATTTCTTCTGTTTTTTTTGGTTGTTGTTGTTTGGTTGGTTCGTTGTTTTGTGTATGCATGTGTATTGATGATATGTTGTATTTTCCACTATTTTGAAAAAGTCTGGCATCCTGCTAGATTTAGTAGCTTCATTAGAAATGATTGTTGAAAAACCTCCAGTCTAATACAACAGTTTCTTTGGAATCAGAATTCAGTGTTCTATCTTTGAACCACCACTTCACCAAAGAGTTTATAGTCTGCTTTAGCCTAGAAACAAAAGTGGATTGAGGAAGAGAGATAAAGACAAGGGAAATATTAGCTCTTAACCAGTATTGTTAATTCATGGCAGATGGCAGATGAAATGAAACCCATGGAACTGCATCTGGGTAGTATCTGTAGATAGGTAAAATGGTATATTATGTCATATCTATACAATATATGTTCTACCTATCACTTCATGTACCTAAATCATCTGTATTTTAAAAAATTCATTTGCTTCTCTTCATTCTTACAGTAAAAATGCAAGTATAGAGGAAGGAAAAATGTCGCTTACTATTACAACTTACTGCACCTCTGATCTGGAAAGAATTTTTGTGGTTTCTAATGTTTTGTTTTAATCAGAAATCAATTTCCAGCTAGCCTTTAATGTGATACCTTATCTGTCCTCTACTTCTTCATTACCTAATTTTGTACTCCTGGGAGGATTTCTTTCACTCTGCCAACAGAGAAAAGTTAGCTTGCACTTATTAGGAGATTTTAATTTCTTCTCTGTTGCTAAATTTAAGAAAATATTTGTACAATTATTTAGAAGTAATGGTTAGGTTTATTTTTTTAATTGGTGCTTAAAAGATACAATTGGGAAACCATGATGGTAGCCCTAACCTTTGGAATTCTGATAGGGATATTTTGCAAGGATAATAAACTGAAGCTTAACAGAAGAAAATAATTCCATTTAAGTATATCCTTGATGAATTTCAAATGGTTACATTCTTCTCTTAAATTGAGTAACTACACATAGCTGTTCTAAGATTTCTCCAGATATTTCACATATGGACCATGATATATATACGTATAATTTGTGCGGTTTTAAACCTGAAGTTATGCAGTGTCTTGGTATATGCTTTTTGCATAATGCACTTGTCTCAATCTGTTACAGTTTAGAAATAACTATTTCTGGGAACTCCATATTTCTTATATGAAAAGCAAATAAATATCACTTCAGTTCCCCCTTGTAGTATTGTAAGTTGATTTTAAAGTTAGTTGGATAGCTTAGCTACGCTTTCCATTGACTAATGTGACTTTGTATAATGCTAAATACTGTGTCTGTTGAGTATTCAGAATGTGAATCAAATAACTTTTATGTCATAAGTGACTGTGGTCTTCAGTCACAAAGTCAATGTGTGTGTATATCTCTTTCTGAATCATACTAATTTTATGACAAACACAATGACCTATGAAAGAATCGCAGCAATAATTGAAGGTGGTGTCCATTAATATATGTAATGCTGCCAAGCAGATGATTTCCAATATAAATATGCCTCCCAAAGTAGATGTCCAGTATTTCTGTGTAATTGTCAGGTAGAGGCAAGTATTTTCAAAAAGCTGTTGAAGGAGATCTTGTCTACATAATCAGACAATCAAAAAATCTTCAAGAATCCTCAAAGACTTGTAAAAATCTTTCCTATTGTGGATAGGAATTGCTTGAGCCAAATTGGCTGTGAAATTTCTATGCAAGAGAACTGAACATCAGATCTCAGTTTAAGCCTACCTATACATTAGGGTATCCATGATCTTATATTCCTCTATCTGTTCAGTTTCAAGATTTTTTCTTCAGCAGCACCTCTTAAGCATCAAGCTTTCCTTCTGTTTAACACAGTGACACTTCTGGCAGACCCGTGCTGCAAGGTAAAGCTGTGTCACTCTGCCCAGACACAGACCTATTGAGTTCACTGCCTAGTAACAGTACTTCCTGCTCTACTTTCTGGAGCTGTACATGCTGTAATCTGAAGACACCACTGCAACTGATTTCCAGTTGAGTTTTCATACCTGGATTCTATAATGACATCATTCTGAAAAAATGCTCTGGGAAAATAAATCTGTACTCTGGTGCTGAGATGTTGTTGTACTGCCTTATCTTTGACTTTAACCCTTTACAGCAATATTTACTTAAGCCTTATGTAACTTAAAATACGTTATCTATACTATTAGCTTCTAATCACGAAGGCATCTGTAAACTCACTAGAAAGGGAACTAATTTCCTTGCAGAAAGGCACCACATCCTTTTTCCCTGGAAAGAAGAGAAAGAAATTAAATAAAAAGACTGCTCCAGTAGTGAGAGGAACACTATATTTGGGGCTGTGACAACACCATTGGACACAGGACATGCTTTAGCATTCCATCCCAGGGTGTGGACCTGTTTATGGGGCAAGGCATGTCTTAAAAGGTGACAACAGCTGGGTGAACAAAAGAAAATTTTATAATTAACTAATTCCAATTATGTATTTTCAAGTTACACGTATTTATTGAAAGATAATTTGTAATGCCTTTTATTTTAATCTTCATCTATAATCTTTATCTTTAATCTCTAATCTTTATTCCTATAGATGGCACTGTTTATAATTTTACCAAGTATTTGTAGGCTTAAGAGTAAAAAGGGATCTGTGAGTACTTACTAGTAAGCTGCATTTTGGTTCCTGGGACTTGAAACAATTACCTAACCAATACTTTATCAAAAAATAGTGTGATTTGTTGTTGTTAATCACAAAAACTGGCTGTAGCTTCATTTTGTCAAAATAATAAGGGGGAAAAAAAAAAAAATCCATGCTCAGCATGATGCTTCTGGAATAATTTATATTTAATTCCTCTTTTGAATTTAATAGAATCTGAAAAATACTCAGTAATAACCAATTTTGACTGCTTAATTGAAATCAGTGAACCAGAACCTGAGCAGTTGTTCTTTGACATTTCTTCACTAATATCATTGAGGTTACAGTAACTGACAGTGATTTGTCATCTGGCTCCATTTACACTAAAAACTAATTTACAGAATTGTAAAGATGAAAGAAGAAAAAAAGTAGTAATGTTTTATGCTGAAAATTATCTAAGATATATGATTCTTTTGTAAGCTTATATGCCATTTTCAAGATATGTATGTTTTACTCAGTAAACTTTGTTGTTGTTGAAGGGTAATATTTTTAAACTGCGTGCCATTAATTTCTGTCATGCACTTCTTGTTCGGAGAATTTCACTGCAGCTACCTTTAGTTTTTCAAACAAAACTTTTCATTTGGATGCTGGCAGTAACTAAAAAAAAACAGTTCTGAAACTGCTTTGCCACGTTCACTGGACCAAATTCATTACAAAGTAAATTGCCTAGTTCTGCAGTCAGTTCAATTTCTAGATAATTTGGCTGATCTTATCTAAGAGAAAGGCAAGTTATTCGTAATACAAGTCGTGTTAACTGGATTGAGTACATTTTAAAAGTAGATATGAACAATGGAGGAATGAACCTTTGTTCAGGGAATGTGCTTTTACCGCCTTGATACTTATGATGGAAGCCATTTTTCAAAGGCACTTTCCTTTCTACTCATATATAAATTCCTTACACGTGCATAAATATGTTGTAACTGTGCGTTCAGGGAGGTAGTTAAGCTATAAGTAGTCACAGGACTATTTATATTATTCATAATCTTTATTTCAACTATCTTTCAGATTTACTGGCCTGCAGCAAAAGAAAAGTTGGAATTGTGCAAACTGGCTGGGAAAGATGCCCATGTAAGTATAGTCTCACTATTTTTGTTGTAGCTGATAATACTGTACATCTGCATATTTGTTTCTAAATGCCCTAAGTAGGTTTTTAATAGGCTGTTCTTAAATCTTTTTTTTAATTCATTGAAAACAACAGAAAAAAAGGAGGGGAGTCATTTAAAAATCAATGAATGCTAATGCTTCAAGAAAAATATTCACTATTAAAAACAGCAGACACCTTTAGCCATCCTTGTATGTAATGAATGCAGTTGAGAGATGAATGAACTTTCTTCTGACATTTACTGTGGGAAATATTTTTCTGAAATCCTTTCTTTCTCATTTGAAGTGCTCTTTTCTTAGAAATATCTTGAACAAAACTCCATTATAATTCATTAAAGAAACAGGGTAGAAACAGTCATTACAAATTAACTTAATTTGTAGACAGCTGAGGTTAAAGTTAAAATAAAATCTCAGATCTAATTGCATTCCTGTGAAACCACAAATCTTATAGAAATCACTGTGTACATAAGGTACGTGCATATACACACAATAAAACTTTCCTATCTCTTTTGCATAGCACAGATTACATCGTGTCTAGAGTCCACCATAAATGTAAACATTTCCTGGCTGTATAATAAAATTTCTTCCTTTTCTCTCCACAAATCTTGTGTTTTCTGTCCAGCTGTCTGTTACCAAGGTGGAGTCCAGCTCAAAACACTCTCTCTCCTCTTGTCTGAGGAATTCCAACTTTTTATCCTAACTTATTGCCAGCTTTATCTTTACAGCAGACAAGGGCTAAACAACACCTCTGCTGAGCACTGGGAAAGTTCTGATACTGGTCTCTATGGAGGATTTTTGCTGATATATTTCTGTACCTAAACAAAAGGAAAGAGATCAGAGAAGGGAATATTTGGTTTTGGCATATATCATAACTCTCTCCTTTTTGCTTCCTACACTGCCTCTCACCTAGGTGTAGGATGGTTGCTTGGACCTATGCAAAACTTGTGTATTTCCTCCTTATTATATCTGCATATCTTTCTTTAATTTTGGAGAAGGCTTACACATGCCTTCATAATCAACCCATGTAACCCGTACAGCACATGGCAGCCATCTGGACCACTTACTAGCCATGACCAAGCCCAGTTAAGGCCAGGACTGGCCTGAGCTTCCCAAAGGATCCAAATAAAAGTGACCAGCAGGATGTGGTTGGTTCAGAGAGAGGTCACTCACAAAAAACATCCCACTGGAAGTATTCTGAAGCCCTTCAGATTTCCACAGTGCTTTGTATCATGTAATCTTTGGTGTTAAAGCTTGTGCAGAACCCTTAATCAGGAGCAAAGGCAGGACAATTTGTAGGCAGACAAATCCAGCGGCTATCCGACCTCAGTTGACTTGGGATGTGTCTACAGCATGAGCTGAGCAGACGTCCTCCAATCTGTACTGTTACTACATAGCTCCTTGTGACTGTAAGCATTATAAAAGAAGGGCTTGCAAGCCTGATTGATGAGCTGCCTGATACACAGCCACTGCAAAATGTTAACCATCACAACTTTGAACTGTTTAGTAAACAATCACTACTGCAGTAGTTTAAATAAAAGGATCCTATGGCTAAAACCTAGTACAAGAATGTGAAAGAGAAAAATAAACATGAAAATTAACATTTCTCTCTTCTCTCTTTGCAACAGACAGAATGTGCCAATTTTATCAGGGTCCTTCAGCCCTACAATCGAACCCATGTTTATGTCTGTGGCACAGGAGCATTTCACCCTCTCTGTGGATACATTGAACTTGGCACTCACAAAGAGGTAATTTAATTTTCTCACTAGTCTGATACTTCAGGGGGTAACCTTTGTCTTGTTTAGCATTCGTTATAGATTGGAAAATACCATGTGAGTGTATAAGAAATGAACTGACAGCAGCTTGTGTAAATAACAGAGTAAATGGTGGATTTGCAGGTCAGACAGGAACTCATGTTCTCACATTTGATATGTGCATATCGCTTTTGAACAAAGCACTTTCCTTGGTAAGGCTTAATACACAAAGTTCTTTGGAATGACGCTTCCACATGATTAACTAAGTGAGGAGCACATTTAACCCAGATGTCCTTCTTTCTTGTAAGTCATTTCCGTGCACGCTTTCTGCTTACATACACACAAAAGCAGAGTTCAAAATGATGTTCGATGTTCTATCTTCTAAAGTACACATATCTCCTGATCCTTGGGGGTGGCATCCTATTCCTTGCGCGTAAGAGTAATTCAGAGTTTGTAAATGGTCTCTAAGTCTAAGTTGAAGGGTGGCATCTTAGGCCTTTGCAGACAGTTTGCAGCTCTGTTGCTAGATTTTGAGTGTCTTCAGTCTCTAGTGGTGAATTTCTGCACTGAAGTTAGCAACTGATCAGTCTCCATTTGCTGGTGACAAAGAAATCTCCATCCTAAGTGGTAAATGTTTGAGACCTATCCCCCACAACAGAAGCATTTTGGTGTTGTGTCAAGCAGCCACTTAGTACACAAGTCTCTTTTTAACTCCTATACGTATAACACTTCGGTTATATTTATAACACTGGCTCTGCTCTTAGACATCATCCAGTGTCTGGATGTGACCTGTCTGGTTGTTTGCCTGTAGTGCAGGCTTCCTGTGCTGCTGTAGAAATAGCTTTCCCTTTTCCTTCAGTCTAAATGTAATTGTTGATATAAAAAGCGAGTTTTAACGATGTGTTATTATATGGAATAGCCTCAAATATGTACGTATTAGGTTAGACCTGATATATGAAATCAAAGGCAAATGCTTTCAGAAAAAAAAAATAATAAAAAAGAAGGAGTGGAAGGAGATATTAACTCTTGTCCTATCTGAGATCCATGGAATCTGTGGGTTGGTTGACCAGAAGCTGCTTAACTTACAGAGCTACCTGAAATCTACATGATGGTACTCTTTCCCTAATAAGCTATTATTACTTCTGGTACTACTTGGAACAATAATTGGGCTTGCAAAGAAACAATTTAGTTGTCTTTGCTTCATTTCTTTGAATATTCCAGTTGAAACAACAGAAGCTTTACATCTCTTGTATCATGCTGATTCCTTAACCTGAATGATTAAGTCCACAGCTGAACTGAGCGGAACAACTCTTAGCAAGAGTGTAAGGTTCTGGTTTACTGTGTCATTAGTGAGCTGTTGAATTCACTCTACCATTGTAACTTCATTTGTGAAGGTTGTTTTCATCAGACATAATAAAATTATGGATTTGGCCTGATTGTTCAGTCTGGCGGTCAGTCTAGACAAGGGGATCTGTCTCAATTAGATGTGACCAATTACCTTATGAGAGGAAATGAAAGGCCCATACTGTATTTCCTAATCCCGTAACTGTCTCCCAGTTCTGCATGTCCTGCACTCACTGGTTGCTCAGCTGCAGCAATGAGCTGTTCAGTGTTCATCACTACTCACACCTCTTCTGCTGGTGTATCACTTCTGCAGCCTTCTATTGAATCAGTAACTTTGAATGGCATGAGACATGTTTTCCCTCTCCTCCTGGGATCCCAAACACCATATAGCTACTGCCTTTCCAGATAAATGTGACATAGAAGGGGAGTTCTGGGTCTCTTTCCTCGAAAACCCATTGACTTGAATTTGACAGGCAGCTGGAAAAGTCTCCTGGTTGCAGGAACTAAAGCCAGAAGCCCTGTGTAAAAATTCAAAGCTTTCCTATTGCAGATCTGTTCTTTTTGAGTTTTTTTAGACTCTGATTTGTAAGAATGGATAATGGATGTTTGGTAATTAGCAACCTCTCCAGGAAGCTGTGGGATGCCTGGGAGAGCCAGGGCCTTAGATAGTCTCACAGCGCTTTGAAAGCAGGCAGCACCCTGCTGACCTCTGGAAGCTGCTGGGGGATCTGCCCAGTGCTCTGCTGGTTGCTGCCAGTTCTGCAAAAGCAGACAGGAAAGGAGTGTGGATCAGGTGACTCAAAATCACAGCACACACTGCTTTTGAAGCCATACAAATCCCCTACAGGATCACATAATTAAAGGGGATTAAAGTCCTAGCCTTGCTAGTGCTGAAGTCACTGCCAAAAGTTCTCTTGGCTGGTGAAGAGGAGGCTTGGCCTTCTTGGTACTCTTAGCCACAGGTCTCCAAGGGATGCTCTTTTCTTTGAAAACTTTGTCCAAAGTGAAAGCAGGAGGTTAACTCTGTGTGAATGTGTGGTTGTGTCCATTAATTTGTCTGGATGAAATCTGGAGTGTTTGATGGTGATCTATAGAGCCTTCAGTCTCTTGATTATTCCTGGACATAGGAGCAGCCTCTTGGCTTGTGGTATGCTACAGAGGTTCTCTGTGCAGATCAGGGCTGCATTTCTTTGAAGGAATGAGAATGGGACAATAACATTCTATTGTCAGCAAAGCAGGGCTCAGTTTTTAATTAGGTGTTGTCCTTGCTGAGCCCAACTCAGTAGCCTGAGGATTTGGTTTACCTGATATCTCAAAGGTTTGAGAGGATTACAAGGATTCTTGTCTGACAATTAAATTCTGCTTTATAGCAACCATAATTGATCCAGGAAATTGAATTTATCTCCACTGATTGGAATTGATCTTTTTACCTCTTAAGCAAGGTTCTTAATTATTCAGTATCCTGGCCTCTTGTCTTCTGAGCCTACAGGGTTTAGAAGACATCTCAGTGAAATAGCAGTGTTTGGTTATTTACAGTCTGATGTATAACTAGCATAAATTGAATAAATATGTTGCGAAGTCTAATTCTATGTGACTCTCTTTGGGTATAGTTAGCTATCATTTGCACTCTTCAGTTCTCCTGCAAAGCAAAGTTATAGAAACAACTGAGTCACTTCACCCTCTTTTACGTAATGTTTTAAATCATAGTTGTTTCTTTTTAACTAACGTCAAAAACTGTGCCTGTGCAATAAATATTAAACCCATGATGATTTGATTCCTGAACACTAGTGGGATTCTGAATGTCACTTTGCATGGGAGAGTACATTAACAGCACCTCTGCAGGCAATCTCCCTTCTCTAATAGCAACATTCTTACAGTAACTCTCTGTACCTGCTTAGACTTCACTCATCCTAATAACCAGTTTACCTTCAGGATGTGCTATGGGTTTCAGTTACATGTACTTTTGGAAAACTAATGAAAGGAATATGTGAAAATGTCCACTTGGTCTGTTCAGAACTAATAAAACTTCTATGTAATGCTTACTAAAATTGAATCAAAAATACAAAATTGTCCACTGAAATCATAAGGATTGACTTTTAAATAATTTATTTCCTTTATCTCCCTCTGTGCCCTTGTTCTGTGACCCAAGCACTGATCACTGTATTTGGGAGCTACAAGGAGGGATTTATTCTAATATCTCTTGTATCGTTAGCCTTGTTAAAAATAACAAGAGAGAGCATACGCTGCTCCTATTTAGAGCAGCTGAACTGTGTCTGCCATGAACGTTATTCAGCAGTCCCTGGAGAAATTTAGGAGTCAGCCAGAATCCCTTATGAGTCTCCTGTTGCAACACGGTCTATCAGCACTTTCCCAAATAGACACCAGTGCCTTTTAAGTACAATCCAGCCTTTACTTTGAATAGAAATGAACAATGCATCTTTTTTTTTTCCTGAAAATCATTGTATTTTTTCAAGTTTTATTTTTTTTTACTATAGAGTGAGCAAGATACATTGAAATGATTAGTGAGAAAAATCCAGATGTAAAACAGGAGCATGGACTGTGAACATCAATTGCAAGATGACAACTACGTGATCTAACACACCTTCACTTCATCTGTTAGCAAAGCAGTTTGTCTGAGTGAGATTTTTCTCTGCAGCGGCACCAGGATAACGAATATGTATTTATTCACAGGAAACCATATTCAGGCTGGATACTCAGAGCTTGGAGTCAGGCAGGTTGAAATGCCCTTTTGATCCTCAGCAGCCATTTGCATCAGTGATGGCAGGTAAGAAACCATCAGTGCATTCACTGAGGTCAGAGGCTCAGCAGATGTCACCACCAGAGCAGCTCTGGCACTGCTTATGCTTCTAATGCTGGTTTGTGCTCTGGGACCTGGGGGAACCCTCCAGTATGCTGACACCAAAAGTTGGAAATGCATCAACACAAGCAGAGAAACCTGAGAGGCTGTGAAGTCTCTGCCAGCTGAGCAGGGTTTCATTCTCACCCAGTCATTTCTCCTTTAGCAATACAAAACAAAAAAAAAGAGACAAACCAACACACGGACAGACAAAGTTTCAAGCGTTTCCAGGACTCTTTCTGCAATTATCAATATGTTCTGCCCTTTGAAGTCTGCTGACATCTGCTATTTCCATAAATACATTTTTGAGGCTTCTATTTACTCGAGTAGCCACTTCTGAAGCTGGAAGCCTAGGAGCAAGATAGCACAATCTGCCTGCTGCGTGCATCGCAGTGCTGTGTGGTCTGACATTTGGTGGCGAGGAATGTCAGCTTGACCTCCGGATTTCAAACCACTATAAGAGCCACTTTTGTCATGGTTTGGTTCATAGCTTTGGACAATTTTCATTTAACTTGTCCATCAAGCCTATGAATACAAGATAAGAGTGAAGCACCATGACGTTTTCATTTACAGCCAAAGACCAGTGGTGACAGTGCTTTGAAGTATCAGTCACTGTGTTATAAAAAGAATATGACTAATGTTCAGTCTTTCTTCTTCGATAATAAGACAGATGATTTGTGATTCTGACCCTACAGATGGGGCAGGACTTCCTTTATTAAAAACAATAGATTAAAGCCAATGCTTATTGTTTTCAGGGACCCCTCGTACTATTTAACGACTGTGAAGTCTATTTTTAAAATGGTATTCTAGAAACTTTAACTATTCTTTTTGGTCTTAATGTGATACAACTCTGTGATTTATTATAGCGTTGGCTAATTCCAGTAGCACACTAGTACATTGACTTCTCTATTACATCTTGTGAAATGAAGAAGCTGCTGTGCTTTGCTAACTAGAACATAATCTTCAGTACGTCCGAATTTTCAGGCTAGGTAAAATCGGTGATCAGGTTTTTACAGCATCCCTTCCCACGCTATGCCTGGTGTCAACTGCTTCACTGTAAGGTACAAGGAGTATTGTAAAGAGTTACCAGATAATGTGTTCTTGACCTATCTTTGGATGATTGTTTTATTTCCTAAAGTGCTAGGAGAGCAGAGTAATTCATGGATAAGGTACTGCACTGGGACTCAGGGGAGCTCTGTTCCCATCTCTGCTACTGGTAGGAGGAATAGCCTTAATCATGTTTTATATATCTGCAAAATAGCAATAAAGATTAATTGCATCCTTCGGAAAGCATTTGTAATCAGGTATAAATATGAGCTTAATATTGCCCTATATTTCCATTCCTTTAGTAGGTTAATGCAAATGAGTAAATTTCATTCTTCGTACAAATACTTAATCTGTCTTTGAATACTACAAAGTGTTTTACCCCCAGTAAAATCCACAGTGAAATTATATGCTATTGAAATTCAGGCTTTCCAACTGAAAAATCACCTGCTTTTCATCCATCTTCTGTTACAAATTACCGCTCACCAAAACCATTCTGGAAATAACTGGAACTAGGACTGAGAGATGCCAAAAGCCATGAGTAGTGCTGAAAGCACCTTGTCAGCAGAGCCTGGGCAAGGATGAGCATTTTCTGTTAGTCCTTCAGATTTATCGATCACTGAGTGCCTGTCAGTTAGCAAACACCAATTACCCTGCCCATTCTTCATTATGACAAATATTGTTCTGAACGCACTATTGTTCCTCTGCAAAGGCGACATGCTGTCTGAAAGATGTGCTTTCCAGTACTGCCATGGAAATAATACATAAGTAACAGTAATAATGAAGCAAAAAGAAAGCTGACGGATCTTCTTTTGTGGGTCAGTGGTTGTGGTTTTTTTGCTTAGTTTTATGTTGTTTTTTTTTGTCTTATTTTTTAAAGTGTGTTTACATCTTTTGCAAATGAAACCACACAATATTTATGATTTAAATTGAATGGTATTTATTTAGAGTTCACTCTCAAAAAAGGACTTCTCACTAGAATATATTGTGAAATGTTTCCACTCAGAACATCAGAAAACCTGGAAATGTATTTTTATGNTGGATGTATCATGCAGCATTTATATGATTATTATTTATGAATATGAACCTTTTTATTTTTTCAGACTGCAGAAATTTATTGTTGCAAGCCACTAAACCAGAACTCCCCCACCCAAGCTATCTTGTTGTTTTTACAGAAAAAGAAAAAGATTGTTGTAAAATTCCTAATACAATTAAAAATTTAACTGCACTACCATTTCTTTGCTTCTTTTTGAAAAATACTGAAGGAAAACAGAAAATACTGTACAATTCTAATATTTATGGAGTTCTACAGTTCCGTAACTGCAGTTTTAGCAAATACACTGCATAGTATTATAAATGCAGTTTCTTGGTGAGACAATTTCTGGCTGCCTTATTCAAGCAAGATGTCTCATTTATTTTAGTGGAACAAGTCACTGTGTTAAAATGATCACAATTTGGGTCTATAGCCATATTCCTACCATTAACATGCTACATAGTTGAGAAGAATTCCCCTACTGCCTAAATTCCTCTTTGTGAATGAAGTGTTGGGCAGAGATCCCTGCTCCAGGAAAGAGCCAAGACATGAAATTCCTATAGTGGAGCGTCCATCACAATCCCAGCTCAAGTCTAGGAGCAGAAAAGCAGTGTATGGTGGGACAAGCCTGGGACAAAAGCTAGCTTGAATCAGTAGGCGGTTGTGTCTACATTACAGCCCATGGGCTCATGGTCAGTGCCAATGAGGCAGAATGCTCGGTTTGGGTTCGCCTTCATGCCCTTTGCTCTATCCTCATTAAGACCTGGAGGGATTTACTTTTTTGGTTGCCTAAAAGATCTGAAAATCAGACGTGGACTCCTTCATTTCTCAGGAATACAATTACAAATACTATGTCCATTCAAATGTAAGTAATTTCATAAAACCACAAATCCCAATGAAATATAAGACAAAAAACACTTTAAAGAACTAAATTAGTTCACAGGCAAATTAGACACAGGTGTTGTTCACCCAACAAAAGACAAAGTTTTAATTTGTTTACTTCATGTTTGTGGAAACCTCGTTGCTTTTTCATTTGCAGATGAGTATCTTTATGCTGGAACAGCTTCTGATTTCCTTGGCAAAGACACTGCTCTAACACGTTCCCTGGGCCCTTCTCACGACCACCATTACATCAGAACTGACATTTCTGAACATTACTGGCTTACTGGTAAGATCCCAAACATATGCTGTTGTCATTTGCATTGTCCCTGCCTCTCTGAAGTTAATAGCCCCTTTCTTAAATAAATATATGTCCAGTAAGTATAAATATAGATATTGTATCATGGTATCTTTGGATTATGTAGGCTCTTTTGGAAAAAACTCAGTGGAACAAAAATGCACTTGAGAAAAGTCAGAGGTGAAAATGCTAATTAAGAGAAGAGGAGGGAAGTAGGACCTAATAGTTATTTCTGTCTTTGATATATACATCCATATATAGTCCTATAATTGGAAGACTATCTTGACTAAAATGCTTCTGTTTCCAGTCTTGTTGGAATAATTTTGAAAACTTTTTTTCCAATCACTTGTTCAAGATCATTCCCTACAGCATGTTGAAATGACAGGCTAAAAGTTCCATGTTCTTAGGTAGGAGGTCTTTTTTTTGTTGTTGTTTTTTTCCTTTATAGAAGGAGAAAAATACCCTTTGTTGCTGTGAGGATCATTTTAAAACCACTACGGGCACCCTAAAATAGCTTCCCAAGCAAAACACTGCTTTTCCTTACCCGTTAAAAATGTTCTGAGCTAGTAAACCTTCTAAAAAACTGGCCGCATATGCACCCAGCCAGTCTCAAACCACACACAGAGTAACACGGAAAACTTCGCTCACAGGCTAACCCGGCTCAATTAAAGCATCCCCCTCTTAGCTGTCAACTGTCTTTAAAGATGTGGCAACACTGGCCCTGATTCAGGCTGCCTGTGTAACTATGGATGTATTGTAAATCGAGGCCTGTTGACCACAGGGTTAAGTTGGCTTCCCAGCAGACAACTTCTGAACGGCATAATTTTGCCTCTTAACTCTTTGAGACCTCAACTTCTTCTCTACTTCTCTTCCTTCACCTAAGTTCTTGCCCTATATTTCTGTCTAGATGTGGCTCTATAATCACAGGATTTCTCCTGGTGGATGGGGAGTAAGGGAAAAACCGCTTCCAGTTATTTTACCTGTACTGTGAACTGATAAAAGATCTCACACTTGACTCTGCTAACTTTACCTACTTTCATTTCCTGTGCTCTTCGAGTGTATGCATCAACTCCTTTCTCATCCCACCTCTTTTTACTCCTTCCTCTCATTACTATGTGTTCCATAGACCAGAACTGATGTGTGTGCAGTATGGGCCAGCATGTGTCCATCCAAGAGGCAGTTTTCTCCAACAATGATCTCTAACATCTGATTTTATCACTGGCTGCTTACTGGTGCTTAGTATAGAAAGACAGTTGGAGTAGCTGCTTTCCTAAGGGATGTTATGATATCCCAGAAAGAAAGATTTATTGAGAAGTGCTCATAAGGAGCATCTGGCATTATCATTAGTACAGATCCACCTCTGAGCATTGCAGCAGAATGAAGGAGGGCTCAGTTCCCAGTCCAAAAGAACTTGTAGTTTAAATATCCATTTCCAAGCATTTATTCATGGTATGAATCTTTCTTCACGAGCAGTTTGAGACCAGGGAACAGTACAAGAACATGGGATAAATGAAAGGACTGAGAACTGATTCTGTTTTAATTTGGAAGCTGAGGCAAAGGTATGCCTTTCTGATTGACTGGTTTTTCATTTTACATCAACTAGAAGAGAAAAATCCCAAAGGGCATACCTTGCTAGTGAGCCATTAAGGCAGGCCAGTAGGAAGAGTCAGGAAGGCTGGGGTTTTCAACAACTTGTTTGCCTCAGTCTTCATTAGTGACTACTGTACATACAGCCCTTGAGTGAATAGTTCAGAAAGCAGGATCTGGGAGAGAGATGTCTCTCCCATTGTAAGTGAAGATCAGGTTCATGAACCTCCTGAGAAATCTGAACATCCCTAAATCTATGGGTCCTGATGAGATGCATCTCAAGAGTACTGACGGAATTGGCTGATGTAGTCACCAAGCCACTCTTGATAATATCTGAGAAGTTATGGTGGTCTGGTGAGGGCTTTGGTGACTGGAAAGATGGCAGTATAGAACCCATTTTTTAGATGGGTAGAAAGGATGACTGAAGGAACTACTGACCTGTCAGCCTCACCTCTGTGTTAGGGAAGATCATAGATCAGATCATCCTGGAATCTATTCTAAGGCACGTGGAAGAGTGTGGTAATGTGGGATAATCATTGTGGCTTCACCAACAGAAAGTCCTGCCTGACCAACTCTGTTGCTTTTTATAATAGAAAGCATAGTGGACAAGGAAGGAGCCACTGATATCATCTATCTGGACTTCAGTAAAGCCATTGACATGGTCTCTTATAACAACCTTTTCTCCAAATTGGAAAGATGTGAATATGATGGGTGGACTGTTTGATGGAAGAGGTACTAGTTGCAAGATCATAGTCAGAGAGTGATGGTCAATGGCTTGATGTCCAGATGGAAATCTGCGACAAATGGTGTCCGTCAGGGGTCAGTACTGGGACCAGTGCTCTTTAACATCTTAATCAATGACGTTGACAGTAGAATTGAGTGTGCCCTCAGTAAGTTTGCAGATGGCATCAAGCTGTGTAGTCAACACGCCCAAGGGACAAGATGCCATTTGGGGAGACCTAGACAGGCTTGAGCAGTGCCCCTAGGTGACCTCATGTGGTTCAATAAATCCAAGTTCAAGATCATATGCCTGGGTCATGGCACTCCCCACTATATGTACAAGCTAGAGGATGTAAGGATAGAGCATAGTCCTGTTGAAAAGGGTTTGGAGGATGGAGAGCTGGGCATGAGCCAGCAATGTGCTCTCACAGCCCAGAAAGCCAACTGTATCCTGAGCTGCATCAAAAGAAGTGCAGTGAGTAGGTTGAGGGAGGTGAGACCTCACCTGGAGTACTACATTCAGATGTGGAGTCCTCAGTACAGGAGGGGTGTGGACCTATTGGAGTTCATCCAGAGGAGAACCACAAAAATGATCCAAGGGACGGAATGCCTATTCTATGAGGACAGACTGAGAGCTGGTGCTGTTCAGCCTGGAGAGGAGAAAACTCTGGGGAGGCCTGAGAGTGACTTCTCAGTATCTCCAAGGGCGCTATAAGAAGGAAGGGGACAGACTTTTTAGCAGAGTCTACTGTGATAAGACAAGGGGAAAATGTTTCAAAATAAAAGAGGAAAGGCTTAGATTGATGTAAGGAAGGAGTTTTATACAGTAATGGTGGTGAGACACTGGAGCATATATTTGGTGGATCCTGTGTTCCTGGAGACATTCAAGGTCAGGCTGGATCAGGGTCTGAGCAGCCTATCTAGCTGTGGATGTCCCTGTTCACTGAAGGGTAGTTAAACTATTTGACCTTTAAAGGTCTGTTCAACTGAAAAGATTCTATGATTCATTCTGTTTTCACTTTAAGTGCTTGTATCTGTGACAGATTTTTAAGGAGTGTAATATATTTATATCTCTGGAGTTGGAAAACAGCTTCAGTGTATTAATTGCAGTGTTAAAATTACCCTGTGCTGAAGACCCCCTATATTCTTCAGGTGTACCCTGTTCCCAGCCATATAAAATCTAGAACCACTCTCTATCTAGAACTTGTATATATGTTTGTATATAAGAATACAAAGTGTTATACTACAAGGCACAGTTATAAATTAAATGCTTTTAATATTTTGAAATAGTCTCATTTGAGAAAACGTTGAGTGCAACTCTAAATGATGGGATCAGTTCTGCAGTAAGCCATAGGGCAGTCAAGATACTGCTAGTTTATTGTGTAGCACTGCCAATTTCATATATTATTTGCTTTTAGCTGATATTGCTGTAAGGAAAATATTTACTTGATTTCAGTTCTAAAATCTCCACCTCATCTAAATCCCTTTTTACCTAACAATACTACGACCAAGCATGTGTTAGACCTCCAGGAAAAGTTGTACATACTTGAGTAATTGTACAATTATAAATAAATTATTTCTAGTCGTGACTCATGTTTTACTTAGGATAAGGATGAAATGTGGAAGTGTTTCTTCTTTTTTTTTTTTTTTTTTTTTTTTTCAGTGGGCTCTGGAAGCTTTGCTATAATGCACCTTAATATTTTAAAAGTTTTGTCTTTATTCCATTTCTGGAAACAAGATTATTCTTTTCTGGGGGAAAGGAGGAAAAGACAAAGCAAGGGAAAAATGTGTAGGATACCTCCCAGTTCCTTAAAGGGCATCTCTATCTTAACTAATTAAGACATGTCTTAATCTCAGTGACTGAATAGCCTCTCTACAAAAGAGAAAGGGAGGAAGGCAGCTAATCTTTCCCATGACTCACGCTCACACAGCTCATACTCCTGCTCGGTGGCCCTGAAGGATGCTGCCTCTGCTCAGATTTCATCATACAGGGCTGGAGAATCTGCTGGCTGGAGCAGACTGTCCCTGATCCAGGGCACTGAATGACATATATGGTACTGTAGTCCTGCTCTGGAAGGCAAAGCCACCCCCTGGAACTGCATACCTACCTCCAGCTGGGACAGTATGGTACCGGACATACAAACATCCAGCTGCACAATCCTCTCTCCTTGATAGGAAGCTGAAGTCACAGTTAGGATGAGTGTTTCTCTGCATGTATTAATCTCTTTAGTTTTTTTTTGGGGGGAAGTTATTTGTTTGATTTATTTTTTTTTTAAATTTCAATTTAATTGTCTTTACCAGGGATGCATACTTGCAGAAAGTGACTTCTTTATGTCCTGAGGGCTTTGGATGGGATTCAACTCACTGAGCTTTACAAAGGCAAAAGCTAGCATCCCATCTGAGCTCAGACATTTCTGTTCTCTGCCTGCAATTTACAGACAGAGGTGACACTTTCACAGTTACTCACTCCATCTATTGTAGGAGTCTGTTGTAAAATAAGATTGTTTATTACCACTTTCCTCCTTTTACCTTTCTGTTCTTCCCTGAGAGGGGGCCTGGATGAGTTTAGGTTAGAAACATGATTCTAGAGGGTTAAAGGAAAATGAGGTGGGCACCGTTGCTTGAATTTTATTATGCCCTGTGCTTCTGGCATCCCAGATGCAAAGAGCTGCTGCAGAAAGTCTCCAACTGTTCTGTGTATCTTTTCCCATTCTTTATGTTCTGGGATTTGCTACTTATTTGCTGTCCTTTCCTTCCAGACCTAAGGAATCTTCTCTGGAGGTATTATTAAAGTGCTGTCTAAAACTTTTGCTACTGTTAGAAAGGTGAAACAGCAGGCGGATAAATCAAATGGAACAGTCCCTGGGGACCAGCAGTAAAGGACCAGGTGTAGCAACTATTCCCACTAGGCCGCAGGAGCATATTATGGGCATGAGCAACACCTTGAATTTATGGTAGCTTCTTTCTCAGAGCCCCTGATGCCTTTAATCCCCTCTTTGGTTACATACTGTCTAGCCATGAAATTAATATGCAGGAAAACTGTCTATTGAAGTAATTAAAGATGGACAGTGGTGTATACAGGAAAATAAATACTGGTTTAAAATGATCATCATATGATTTGTTTCCCATGCAAAGCATCCAAAAACCTAATTCACAATTGATTTAAACTTGCTTGTCTATATTATATGGACAGATTACGAAAGATGAGTCAACTGCAGAATGTAATGTGCTTTTCAGTTCATGATCTCTTTTATTAAATTGTTTTCAATCTCTTTCTCTTCATATCTTTTACAGTATATTTTTGTTTGGATTTTACTTTCAACATCAGTGTTCTCCATTGTGATTTAAAATCATTAAATATTTGTGTTCCTTTAATTTGTTAGAGATTCTTCTAAATCTGTTCCAGGAATTGGTATTGAGACATTTGTTTTTGCATTTGGTGTGCCAAGTAAAGCAGTGAATTTTTTTTTCTTTCTTCAAAAACTTATATACAGGGTTTTGTTCCATGAATGCAGATTTAAAAAAATAGCAACAACAACAATTATGTGATATTCCAATGAATGTTATAGAATTATTTCACAGGTTTTATATTATTTTTTATATTAATAATAACTTAATACTTTAGAAACTTTATTGGAAGTGTATTTATGCATTTTTTTCATACTTAGAGATCTAATCTTCAAAGTAGCTTTAACTACCCTGAGCAGTAATTGAATATTTGCTTTAGCCTCATTTTGAAATCTTCACTTAAATTTATAGGGCCTGATGCCTGCATCATTTCATTTTTCTGCTGGCGCCATTCTGTATTGTCAGAGTGGTTTAAAATGGAAGCAGCACCGTGGCTGTTCTGACCCATAAATTTACTCTTCTGACATGAAGGTGCATATTCAGCACTTGAACACATCACACTTCATTGCAAATCTTTGCAGACTTTTGAGTCAATGACCCTATTTTTATTCTCTGTGTACCATAGGGCATATTGCATAAACTACTTAAAGCTAATGTGAAGTAGTAATAATTAAAAAAAAGAGTAAAAGCATGCGCATACAATAAAAGCTGATAATAGTACTCCCCATAAATCACCAATGTGTTGTTTGCTATACTGTTTTATGCCATCCTCCTTACTGCTTTCTACTGCTGCCTTTCCACTTATAAGGGATTTATATTATTGCCATAAGAATGTATTTTGGAGTCAAGGGTCTCTTCGTACTGTATTTGCATAACCACTCTATTTAAAGAAAAACATAATTGATCCAAGGGCCCTCAAAGAACTCATATAATGTAGCATTCTAGGGAGTGTCTTAAAAGTCTTTTCCCCAGCTATTGGCTTGACTTAAGCCAGACAGCATGATTGCCTGTTCTGCTGTAGTCAGTGGGGTCTATGGAATCCCAGCAAGGTACTGTGTTGAATTTTGTAGATGTAATCAGTAAGATTGTTTAAAATCATACGTGAGAAATTGTTGAATTTGGAAATCTGTCATTTATATTTGAATTTTTCATCCTGTGGGTCAGTCAAGGATCTTTCAGTCATTTACAATCTATTTCCAGTAAACAGTACTGTATTTCTGTACTCATAACTGCTGCAGTGTGTAATGAAATTAATTGAAACTCTACCATACAGTTTGGGAAAAAACACTTGACTTGATGTTGATGACAAGAGCATTAAGGCAGATTGTTGATGTCATTGTAATGAAAGTCGTCTTATTTTCAAAGAGGGAGTGATGGCCAATGCTATATATCTATGTAAGTAATAGCAAACAGTATAGACAAAATTATCAGACCAAGAGTAAATACTCCATTCTCAGAGTTAACAGCAAACCTGCCACTATGGGTTTGTATAAGCATATTTTTATTTCAGTGAAAAATGCAATATAAATTGCGTTCAATAAATATTCAATAAATATTGAAGAAGAATTTTATATGAAAACTTTTCATCACATTTTTTAAAACATTTCTTTTTTGGAAATTCTAGGAGCAAAATTCATTGCAACTTTTCCCATCCCAGACACCTATAATCCAGACGATGACAAAATCTACTTCTTTTTCCGAGAAATATCACAAGATAGCAGCACGTCTGACAAGACGATTCTTTCTCGAGTTGGGAGAGTTTGTAAGGTGAGAACTCTACCTTTTACACTCTTTAAAATAATGTACATTATTAAGAAAGGAAAAGAGTTGGGTTTGAGCCATCCTGGCTGTGTGTATTTTAGAAAAGCTACTACACTTACAAATGAAAACACTGTGTCTGAATGACAGTGTATTGACCTTTGGATGTGCAACAGTGACCTGTTTTGTTTCATGAGCTTTCAATAAGGAATGACTTGTTGACATGGACACAATGCCAAAGTATTTGGATTTTTGTGAAAAGTGCATAGTGAATGAAGAGGAATACAAACCTATCCCTTCAACATAAATCAGTATATCATTTGTTGCATTACTGAGCACTGAGATCATTTATTTGTCTCTGAGTATTCCTGATAATCAGTTGGAGTGGGACAAGCTAAAAAAATACAGTTTCTGAGCTACATCCACACCCACCTGGAGGATCTCCCCCCCGTGAAGGCATGGTCTTTGACCTGTTTACCAGCAGGGCCCAGGAGCTGCTTCTGCAGCAGTATAAGAAGACTTGTTTGGTTGGTGCCCAGTCTGCTTTAAAAGATTGCTCTATTCATTTTCGTTATGTTTGATTTTGCCACTTAAGAAACATTTCTACCCCTATGGTACACATAATGCAGATTTTCATTATGAGCTTCATTCATTTTGAATGTCAAAGGCATTCAAAGGCAGAAGCCTCTTCAAATTGTAATGAGAAGATAAAACAGTTCCTGTCATAGGAAGACAGCAGTCAGTAAATACTTTGTGATTTAACAGCCTGCTGATCTTGCTAATGTCTTCCTCCCATTACAGTGAAATGGTCTATTGACTTCAGTGACAGAAATACTGTCTACCCTCTCCTTTATCCCATAGTACTGTAGGAAGACATGCAGTCAGAGTAGATACTTCTGTCCTGTCCTTAATCAGGTACCCAGAAATCACTGGCAAAAGTTGGGAAAATGAGACTTAACATTTTTCTTTGTATTATTAAATATAGTCTTTGAGAAAATGTTTCTCATTGATGAGCTTCATATCAACAACATCATTATAGTAATCATATAAGAAGGTATATTTCTGAGATATTTTGTTCAGTTGTCTTCATTTACTTGCATTTTCTGAGCAAAGTGACTCCACTGGCTGTGAAAATGACCTTTCCAAAGAGAAGCTTGAAAGGCAGTAAATAAACAGAAGAGTTTGTGATTTGCAGTAGGATACGGCTAAGAGAAAGGCACCCAGAAAGCTAATGGAGGCACACTTGAAACAGAAAGCAGACACGTGTGCATGAATACATAAATCTATAGTTGTTCTGCAGACCAACTAACTCCTGTCAATCGAAGTTTCAGTGACCAGAGCCATTTCACACTTCTGTCCTTGACCTGTAGTGTTAAGAAAACAAAAATACTCATTCATAAATCAGTTCTCTAGTAGGTTTTTAGACAAACAAAATAATGGATAATCTTTAGTTGGATATTTTACAGCAGTGTGATTAATGACAGAATGGAAATGCAAACACATATGAATTGCTGCTAGACATGGCATTTGCTGATAATGAGAGAGCACTTAGTCCATTAAGAAAAATTGGTAGACAACAACTTTCAAGAGAAGGCACATGGGAGACTGTATTAAACCAAGATATGTTAGTTAAAGATCTGTAACCTCTACCTAGAAGAGAAGCAGATATGATGTCATAATGATATCATAATAAAAGCAAAAATACTGTAAGGAAATCCTAATGACCATGTATAATCATACCTTGAATTAAATCAGTTTTGTAGGATCACCATGTTAAATAGAAATTGTCTTGAATTTTATTTTTAAAAGTCAAGACAAAAGAATGGAATCAATAAGGGTATTGATTATTATTAACACTCCATTTACACTGTCTGTTTATTAAGCACTTCCTTCTGGATGCAGAATTATATTGAAAATTTAGACTTCTGAGTTTTTGTTCATTTATCTTGATTATTTTGCAAGTAATGCAAATTATTATAATGCAAATAAAATGTTTATACTTAATATAATTAAGTATAATTACAATTATAATTAATTAATATATGGAACTAAACTGCTTACAGACAGAGATTTTTTTTTATCTATGGTCTGCTGTGTCACCCCTGCTATGCTTAATTCTCGCAGGTAGGGGATTAATTGTAGATTGATTATAATGGTAGTTAACAATTTCTACTTACCATGACTCCTAAATATGATCTGTGCTGAAAAATGTTAAACATTCTTTCCCCATCACGCATAGAATAACAGTGAAGGGGAGGAGACCATTAACTTTAGAATAATTTGCAGAGTGTAACCCCAATTTCTTTCTACCAGAGCTCAGTTGCTTTCTACCTTATTGTGCCTTAGAACTCTTGTACATTAATGCCAGAGACAGAAGCTGAAATTAGAATGAACTTTGTTTTTAATAAGGAAGTTAGTCAATGCAGCCTATTCTTTGGTTAATTTACAGTGACTCAACAATATGGTCACTCACTGATCCCTCCCCCTCAGGGAAAATCCTCTTTGGAGAGCAGTCCCCTTTCTCAGCTTCTTACAATTTCAGAAGATTTCAGTACTCTCACTGGCAGCACTTTGCCTAGAGTCAAACAGCTGTCACTCGTCATGTTCATAAGACCATATGTATACTTAACCGTCTCAAAACACAAGTTGTAATAACACAGCCACTGTAGCACTAAATAGTACTAGCTTAGATTTACGTCATCTGCGTTCTATGCATCACCAGGGGATATCAGTATGAATAGGGAGGAAGTGCTTTCAACAGCCATGTTAAGAGTCAGTTGTGTAATTTATCATGACAAATGACATCTTCTATTTTTGTTTTGAGGGAGGTGGAAAATAGATAATTGTCTTATCTACAATACCTGTTACTGCTTCCAGTATGTTCCTTCTTATATCAAGTGTTACGTGTTGGGATATTTGCTTTCTTTTCAAGCAAGGTCATAAATGAAGAGAGAATGTCTACTAAAAATTTACCAGTGGGGTGTATCTCCTTTTGAAACATAGATACACAGGTGCATATAACATACATAATCCAAAACATATCTTCTTAAGAATATGAGCCCATCAATTTCTATTGCTAGAAACATGGGTGAAAACTGTTCTATCTACATTGTCCTGAAGCCCATAATGCTGAACAAGCTTGCATCAGCTAAATACATGTCACAGTCATTACATGCACTGAGACAGCTTTTGAAAACACTGGTCCTTCGCAGTCAAAAAACATCAGCTATATTTCTATATACGTCAACCACAAAATGATGACAGTATCGTAGTTGTATTTAAGGGCAACCTCATATACACATAGAATGAAAATGTTTAGGTTTCCCTCCCGTTTTCCCCTCTCTGAGTGGGGAATGAAAATACTAACTTACAGGAGCCCACAGAAACATTTCAGGGAAGAAGTTAAGATTGTTGGATTTTTTCGTTTGTTTTCCCTGCAACATAAATTTTTTTTCATAGTTAGAGCCTCATTCTATTGGAATGGAGTGAAAATTAGCCAAAAGCAGTAGTATCCCTGCTATAGTATGAGAAGCCTGTTTATTATTACAGCTCTGTGTATTTGCTGTGCAACAATCTTCTCTGTAACGGTTGTGGT
The DNA here is from genome assembly GCA_013399175.1 of Odontophorus gujanensis. Lineage (NCBI taxonomy): Eukaryota > Metazoa > Chordata > Aves > Galliformes > Odontophoridae > Odontophorus > Odontophorus gujanensis. The sequence continues at coordinate 119,116 of VXAB01001563.1, forward strand.
GATGTATTGAAAAAGTTGCTGCATACAGTCTCAGAGTCTGATTTCCAAGAGACCTCAACTGCCAAGAAATCAGCCTGCAGCCCCTGATGTGTTCCCATGCTTCCCAGTGTTCAGCATCCAGAAGTGTCCTTTGTTCTAGTGGGAACAAATGAGCTCTTTGTGTTTTTTTTTCTTCCCCCTCCCCTCCATTCCACTGTCTCATATACCAAACTGTACCTGGAGATGAGAATATAGCAATTAGGCACAGCCCTCTTGGTTAAACTGTGCTTTCTAAAGGCACTGGAATGTAATCATTTTTAGCGCTCCTAAGTCAAGAGAGCAGGACACACCCTGCATTCCACCTTAGAGTATGTGATTTATTTCCAAAGCCATGAACACGAGCAGAGTTCAATGCCATGACCTTGCCTCTCGTCTGGTGCTTGAAGGCAATTTGTATTCCTGGAGTGGCAGCAGGGAGTTATTCTGCTGCATGTCTGAGCACAGGGTCTCCGGTGGGCTCTGCTATGGGACTGCTGGTGTGTAAAAGCTGGGAGGTGTTTTTCTTGTCCTGGAAATAGTCTAGCCATGCCTTTGCTGTGACTAGAGGTAACCGTCTCATTAACATTCTTTGTATTTCTGTATCGTGTAATGCATCACTGTGCAGATAATTGATCTCTCTTCAAAAAGCATTTGGGTTGTCCACATAGTGTAACGCTTTACTGTTCAGTAATATTAGCTTGGGTCCCGGAAGCGAAATAGCCATGTTAACATGTTCTCAGCAGGCTAATTAGTCTGGGCTCTGTGCCATGCTCATGTAGCTATCCTGCTTCCAGTTCTGGAGGCAACTCATTCCAGACAAGATTTAACTTACTGACTGTTACATGCTTACATACTTCCTTCGTCACCATAAGATTGCATAGCCGCAATGCTAACCATGGTTGGTTTTAATTTATAACTATATATATAGGTAATCACGATTAAAACCATTTAGTAAATGTCATCCCTAGGAAAACTTTGGCCCTCGGTTGCCAATTGGGCATCTTTGCAGCTGTGGATCCTTCAGCAACCAGCTCCTCTTTGACTCCCAAGCTTGGCAATTTAACATTACATTCTGCCTGAAAGTTTTCAAACATTGTAGAAAAGCAGATGCTCATTCAGATGATTTCATTTTGAGGTCTGATGTGTTGGAGACAGCCCAGATCCATACAGTATTTTTTTCTAACTGTGATGAATTATGAGATGGAGCAGCAAGCTTTGTCAGGTTTTTTGGCCTTGGGTGTGTCTCAACATTGAAATTGGTCTTGTTTTTTGGGCTTTTTTTTGGAGGGGAGTGGGAATTATGATTTACAGATGAAGCAAAAAATGTAAGTTATGCTTACATATAAAGAGGTGTGACTGAATTTTACTGAGCCTTAGGGAAAATGAAAAAGAAACTGCAGTGTCAAGATAGAGCTTTAGAAGCTGGATTATGAACATGCAGCTGCACAGCCTCTGAATCAAACTGTAGAAGCAGTCCTACTGCAAGAGACACTCATTGCCAGAGCATGATGTTGGCAACCCAGCAGCTCAGAAGTAAGGAGGTTATTTTAAGTAAGGTTCCAATGCCTAATCTGAAGTCGCAGAATTCAGAATGCTTCAATTTAGATTTTCAAGTATATTTAAGATAGTAAGTAATGCCTTAGTGATTTTGGAAGTTTTCTAATGTGACAAAATTTCACTCTCTGACTTTTTCCTACTTGTACAATTATTATAAAAATGTGCCTTTCATGATTACTGTTCAAGCTCTGGTGATAGTGCTGAAATATAAAGAAATATCCAAACTAAGTGAAAGAAAGTGATTACCAAACATCCTCTTAAATTGGTAAAGACAGATGATGCTTTTTTAGATGATACCTTCTGTCTTCAACACCAATCACCCTCTGAAAGCCTTATTTTCTGGTGCTGATAGAGGGAGTTTTGGCCTACTTGGTTCCTCATATGTGAAATTCAATATGTTCTTATTTAAGAATGCAAAGTTGTATGGCAAATTCTGGCTAATTGTTTCAGAAAGAAATCAGTTTATCTCAGTGCTGGATCACCCACTGTTTTATGAGACTTCAGTGTGAGATTTCACAGTGCTCTTATTGCACGCAGAGCATCCAAATTCAGCTCTCTTCTGTGATATTAGTTTCATGACTGTTCTAATCATCTGACCTGCCTGTGGCTTCATGATCAGGAGTTCTACATCTTGTAAGCTGAAGGATTTTTTTCTTTTACTTTGTCATTTTATATCCTTTTATGGATTTACAACCTATAATTTACATGAAGTATATATAAGAGTTCAGATAAGAAACAAGTAAAGGCTAGTCAAACATGCTGGAATAAACCACAGATTAAAATCAAAATTTAAAGTTGATTTTCCTGAGAGTTAATTAACATTTTTGTTTAGTTCAGGCATCATTCTTTCATTCTTTGCTCACTTCAAACTTTCATTGAAGTGCATGGTAATGACAGTACAGTAATGATGGATACAGTAGAGTACACCTATTTTGTGTAAGCCTTTGTACAGCTTTTGGGAGTGTTCTTAATACTGTTAAACCTTTTGGAGGTAATTTCAATAGGATTACTGAATGGCCTTGCAATATGATGGTACATTATGATTCAAAACTTAATTTTGTTATTTCATTTGTCCCTACCACATTGAAATATTGTTAACAGATGCTCTTTCTGACTCTCTTTATCTTACCCTGTTAGCTTCTGGGATTTTTATTTTTTATTTATTTTTTCTTTAATATGTTTCATTCTCTTTGAAAGTTACATTTGGATCTCATCCAAAAAAAATTCAGCATGCACTTCTGAGTGCGATGTTTAAATGCTTTCCAAAACAAAAATCAACATTTTCCATATTGAACCAAACAATTTTGCTTGCTTTGTGTGACTACATTACCATTCTAAATAAAATAACACCAAACCTGCTTAAGAGACTTCAAGACCTCAAGCTAAAATACTGTTTCTTACTCATGGTTCAGGGAGAGGGCATTTTCACATAGATGTGGCCTAATGCTGCAATTTGAGCTATAGTTTTCGGATGCAATAAAGATCCTCTTTCAACGTTGTCCTAATGCCTACAAATGTGTGAAGGCCCAGAGTGGTATCCTTACCCATAGGTTTCCTATTAGCTGTTCAATGGCGTGGGTTGTGTGGTGAGGGGAGTAGGTCATTTTGCTCTATGCGACTTAAGCAACATCCCAGTTTCAAGTTAAAGGCTTCTCTGGTTCAAGTCTACTGGGCATTTATTCATTTCAGCTAAAAGCATCAAAAGCAGGCTGAACACTAACTGCAAACCTCGAGCATACTGCTGGCTATAGAGATTTGTTCCCCTCCTACCTAAGCCTGCTGTCTAGATAGGGCACAGGTTGAGGCAAACACTTTTTTTTTTTTTTTCTGTTTATTTAGATTTTAATATCAACATTTTACTCTGGTTATGCAATCTATTTTGTATGTGCGCTATGCTCAACAAAGCTTGATCTACAAGTTCTAATCTTAGTTAGGAAAATACTATCTAACCCCTCCAATGCCTTTTGCAACAAGCAGTGCTATTTATTCTAGCAGAAATAAACCAATCAATACAAAGTAGTAGCAGGGTATGAGAGCAGTAAATCCACTGCACTAGCAATGAGGACCATTTAGTCAAATTGCCTGACATGATGCCTTTGTTTCAAAATGGAGAGTGTAAGCAGGCGGCCAGGACAAGATATGCATTAACCTCTGGGCTGTGATGGACTGTGATTTCGGAAAGGTACTCAGAAGTATCAGCTTCAGGGACCATGAAGCAGTCTGAGGTTTTGCATCTCTGTACTCTAGAATTATGGGTTATAGAACCATAGAATCATTCAGATTGGAAAAGACCATTATGATTATCTAGTCCAACTCTTTGTTTCCTGGAGTGATGGTACTGAAATATTATGAAAGATGTGGAATATTTTTGTAAAAGAATTCTCTGTAAGCAGGTTGCCCTAGAGGGAAAGCTTAAAGGCCAGGCCATACAAATCTAGAGAAACATCTGATTTTGTTTTTGGAGGAGATAACATCCAGTCTACACTCTGAGATGATCTGAGGAGATGTATAAAGCTAAAAGATTGATGCATTACCCTGGAAAAAAGGAAGACTAAATTTAGTCCAGGCTTACTTGTTGAATCTATCAGTTTCTATGAACAATGTATTCACACTTTTGATTCTCCTATCTAATTCTATGCAAGTGCAACAGTGTTGATAGAGACCTTGCCATGTGCAATCCATAGGCTGAAGTGTTACCCCATTCTGCCAGCAAGGAATGTCCCTGTGAATAAGTATGCTGTTCATTAGGCTGAGTCCTGCTCAAATCCTGATTTTTGTATTAGCTACTTCAAGCAGAAGTGTTACACATTAGCACTGTGCCCAGATGGGTTGGTATCTTACATGAAGTAATACACAACCCTATAACGAGTACATTTTCCCAAGAAAGATTCAGTCATCTCATATAAACAGCAGAATTGCTTAACAGAGTTGCTTCTCTCACTGGCAGATGGGATGAACTCAGAGAGATTATCTGATTTTCCAAGTTTACATAAGGTATCCATAGCACAGAACAATCAAAAATTTAAATCACATCCACGTCTTTTCTCTTGTATATACTGCAAGTGTATTTTCACTCTCCCAGTCACACTTAACATGCTGCTGGATGTTTCTGGATCTCACCCAGAGCCTGCTGAAATCATGGGAGTAATCTTTCCTCTGACATAGTATGGTTTGGACCAGAAAAACTTACTTTCTTATGGTATACCAGAACCTTACAGAGTTGGATAGAGACAGAAATAAAAAATAATAATTAATTTTACCTGTGCAACCTGGTCTAATGAGCCTGCTTTGTCAGGAGATTGGACTAGAAGATTTCTAGAGGTCCCTTCCAACCCCTACGATTCAGTTGTTCTATGGAGTAAGATCTATGAAGAAAGACATAAGCCCACTTGTAGACTGTTGGCTATTTTATTTTACTTTTTTTCACTTAAAAAATGTTTGAAGGCTGATAGAAGGTTTTTTGTGTTTTTTTTTTTTTTTCTTGTTTTAATTCTCCCCCCCCCAAAAAAAAAAAAAAAGTGGAGTTTTGCTGCTGGGCATTCCATTTGCTTCTGGTAGCTGTGTAATTTAGCTAGACTGCCCATGAGGGAAGGGCTCCAGGGCCTTCTGTAGTTTCAGCACTTTTCCCCTCTGTTCTCCAGCACTTCCTTTTCTTCAGGACAGAATGTCCTTTTGTGCATCTTGGCTCTATTTAATAATCTGCTTCTAGAAATTCTACTCTTTTTTTTCTTTTTAATTTAATATATGTAATTTAAGTGACTCTTCTGGATAATTACTGTCTTTAAAGTTTTATGAATCACACTGTTTGACATCTTTGATGTTGATTCATTTTCAGAAAACTGTGCTTTTTGTTCTAATGTTTGAATTAATCATTAAATCTAATTTGTCACTGTTACTGACAAACAAGTAAGAGATTTAAAACCCCAAAGATGCAGGTGTTCTTTAGTTTTGCAGCAGTCTGTTCCCTTGCCTACTGGATTCCAAGTCATACATTTGTGCATTCTAATGAAGCTATATTAATGGATTTTAATGACAAAGATACAACATAATAGAAAATAGAAGCAACAGAAAGTCTCTAAATAGATTTTTAAAGCACTCAATCACAGTCAATATTTTTTTCTAATGGTTTTTATATTCACAATCTGCTGGTAACTTGTTGCTAACCAGGGGTTTTAAGAAACAAGTTATTTTGTTTTGCTGTACATAATTTACAGGTCATAAAGTTTTGCATAGAAGCCTCCTAAGGAGGATGCATTTTATGACTTTGACTTTGATTTTCTTTAGAGATTTTATATTTAAATGGTGTGCTTTCTTTTTTTGAGATACCCATATACTTACGTGTGAACCCAGACTGACTGAAGATGTACACCAAATATTTGAATTCTTACTGTAGCTTGTTAGAGATCTGATTTCTCACTCCAACTGATTATTTTTAGTACCAAGTCATAAAACAGGTTGAAATGTAAAGATTTCTATGGAATAAAATTTCATGACTCGTTTAAAAAATTGCATTTAATTTAAAAGTAAATTGCATTTAATTCTAATATATTTCTCTTAAAATAATACTGGGCCGCTTTTGTAGATATTTTCTGTGCTTAGATCTTTGTAATCTCTTTTTGTAGTCTTTCCTTAACACATGACAGATTGCACTGCCCACCTTCTACTTGCCAATTATCTAAATTTCTAACTCACACACTGAGTACACTACTGAGATTTCACAGGCATTTCTTCCTGTTAAAAAGAAGGTATTTCAGGCGGAAGCATTGGTATCTGTTACAGACTGTGAGATTATGAAGCAGAAAGTGTTAATTAAACCTCTATTTATATTCAAAAAGAAATACACAGTCCTGAGTGCCTTCATCTGTAATGTGACAAAGTTAATAGTAAATGTTGCTAATCCGGAGTGCTTAGAAGTGATATTTTTGGAGATAACATTTCAGATACTTGTGGCTGCTCATCTGTTACAATTAGCAATATTTTTGGAATAAAGAACTTGTTTGTGCTGCCCTCCCCTTCTCTCAGTGCTTAAAGTCGTCCTGTCTCATCTCCCTGAAATATTTACTGTTCTTTGTCTACAGTACCAGTATCTCTTGGGAAAAAGCATTTCAATCCATCAAGTTTAGCACACATTCTGACATTGTTAGGTTGAGTTCTAGCCTGGTGTAAGTCAGTCCGGCAGTCAATTTAGGATTTAGTAGCTTCATGTTGATCCACTCTTTCTGGTCACCTGCTCACTGCTTGGCTGCTGCTGTGCTGATTTTCTCTCCTCTCTGTCCATATTTTCTTATCCATTGACTACCCAGCCTGTACATCTTATTATATGATTACCAGCTTGCAACATTTGAGCACATCAGTGCTTTGCTGCAGACTGATATTAACTAATCTTTTCCACAGTAGAGATTTGTCTTTTCTGTACCAACACAGTCTCAAACCAATTTGGGGGCCATATGCCCTTTGTCCAAGCTCTCAGAGTCAATAACAATGAACTTGGTGGCCCAAAGGATGCATAGCTGAGAAGGCAGATATGCTTCAAAGCTAATGAGTTCATATCAACATGGTCTGAAGAAAAGGCAAATAATCTCCAACAGAGATTATGTTGTCCAGCAGCCAGAGCTGCAAAATATGTCTCACTGACTGACCACAAAATAACATTAGGAAGGGAGAGACACACATAATTTGAAGCACAAAGATGTCCAGAGATTGCTAAGACAACTGCTACTTGAGATTCAAGAAGCGAAGGGGTGTCTGAACTGTTAATAGTTTTTCAACCTCTGTGCCTTGAGCTGAGCTAAATCCACCTTTAGATAAAGCTGCTGCAGCCTCTGTCAATTCCTACTCTTTCTCCATTAGTACACGTGTATTAGGAGAGCAAGGACACTGTATTATTTAGAAATGATATTAAAAGTTAGAGTATTATATTTATGCTAATCAAAATGAAAATAAAATGAAAGAAGTCTTCCTAAGAAAATGTCCATTTTGCTCTATTCAGCAATGGTAGTAGGAAGAAGCATGTTAATGGGTATGTCATTGCATTATGAGCAAAAATATTTAAATCAGTGAAAAGCCCTTTGTGTCCTTGACTTCTACAACATAAATTTTTGAATCTTTGGCCTCAGAAGGACTTAGTAAATCACAAAGTGCTGGCTGGTCATTGAATTCCCCTTGCTCTTTTGTAAACATTACAGTATTATTGGCAACCTTTGGCTCTATCCTTCAAATTTAAGGCATATGTAATGGATGCCTGTGCTAATTCAAGTAACATGGTTAACATCTTGTCCTGGCTTGAGAGTGAGGAAATATGGACACATCTTAAATCCAGTGGAATTTTATATCTTAAAGCACATAGCACTTGCTAAAACTGCTTCCTTCAAGTACAGGATTTGCTTCACACTACTCTCTAGGAACTCAGTAGTGTTTAAAATAAACTTCTGCAAAAATATTCTGTTGGATCACAGCTCAGGGTAGTAAAACACAAGTATGGGTTTTCCAGTCTCGTGCAGAAGCTGAACACTTGTTATGGTGAAAGCCTGAGCAAAACAATGGTGGTGCTTTGCCATTGTAACCTCATCAAATCTTGTTTCCTTCTCTCTAATCCTAGCCACATTCTCAGTGCCATCTCAGGATCCTGTGATGCTGCACCCCATCCACTAGAAATCTAAATGGAAGCTATGCAAAACAAAAATTGCTGTGCTAATCTGCATTGCTGGAGGAACAAAAAGTTTAGAGTTCATTGGTGTTTTTTTTTGTTGTTTTTTTTTTTTTTCTCCAAGATTCTTTCTTGCATCTTTGTAATTGTTTGTTTTTAATTAGTCCACAAAGTTTATCTGTCATGCCTTTGAACAGAACACACACATGCAGAGCTTATTTTTCCTATTGGCTTAAGACTGCTAGTTTTGACACCTTTGTAATAAATCTGTTGGCTAGATGCAAAGCTTCAGGCTTGGCAGGTCTTCAGGAAATCAAGAGGGGAGGTAGCAATACTTGAAAGGAGTTCCAAAGGCTATAGATTAACGGGAATCGTTTCCAACTGAGCTAACCTATTTAAAAGTAGCAAATAAATGAAAAGGGATGCTGGATAGAGTGAATTACCAAAGAAGCGTTACTTCTGGTGAAGTGAATTTCAGCACTAAAATCCATCTTTCTGAATGTCTCTAATATTCTTGACCCAGCCTTGAAGGGCCTAATACACTCCATGGAGATAGTATGTAATCCCTACCACCATTTCCTACTGTCCTGTTTCATACCTTCAGAACTGCAAAGCCAATTAGAAAAAATGATAGTAAAAAAGGATTTCTCATGGTGAATCCAGATGAGATGAATACCTATGTCCAGGATTGTAGTGCTTGTATTACTAGGCCCAATAGGCTGTAAAGTTTGTAACAAGTAGGCATCTTCATGGGGTACTTCGGAATCTATATATGGGGGGCTACTCTTAGCAGTGAGAACATTTCCCTTAAGGGTATGAAATCTTGGATGCTGCTGTAGTATCATTATCCTTACAGATGTCAAGCTGAAAAAATCTGGGGCCTAAATAGCATTGCAGAAACTAAATACATCTGTTTTTTTGGAGCCTTTGGGGATAGATAAATATTATTCATTAGATTCTTCATACACTCAGTGGAAGAAGGAAAACCCCTATGCAGACTTCTTGTTCTATCTTCTAAGAGCAACTCCTTCTACACCACCTTTCCTCCCTCTTTTTTTTTTTTTTTCCTGACAATCAATTACTTCCACTTTTTCTTATTCCTTCTCATAACCTTCAATATTTTGAAAAACATCTGTCATGGTATTCTATTTCCCTTGAAGGGAAATGTTGGAAAAGCTCCAAATATTTTAGAAACATCTTAATTCTTCAGAGTAGTTGGATGGAATTAGTGTATCCTGTCTTCCTTTCACCTACCTAACTGAATCATGTAGGCTCATAGGATCAAAGTCAATATAAGAACACCCACCTTTGAGAAGACTAATTCAGATTTCAAGTGACTCCATGCAATACTTTTCTTTCTCCAGTAATTAAAAAGAATTTGGGCATGTGTGCTCATGTCTTGAAAACTTCTATTAAAAAAAAAAAGGTTTAAAAGAAATGTCTTTTGTGGAATATGAAATGATATTTCAATAACAAATTATTAAAATAACATGAGTGGTTTCCCCTGGAATGCATACATCTGCGTACTGTATAAACAAAACAAACAGCACAGTATTTACATCTCTGGAATCTCTGATGGATCTAGTTTTTCTCTTTTGAGAAATCTATCCCGAATGTTCTGTGTTATTTCTGTTTGCAAACAATTCTTGAAGAACCGCTGATTGCAAAAATAAGCACTACATGGAACAAGAAATCACGTGATATAATATACGTTTCAAAACATTCCAGTTCTGGAACTGTTCTGAGAACACTGCAAATGGATTTTGGCATGATCAAAAATTTCAGTTCTTCATTCTAGGAAATGACTACTGGAGCTACTTAGGAAAAGATTTTCCTTCACTTTGTATCCTGCATTGCAACGGTTCTTATTTGTTTAATAATTTAGTCTTTTTATATTATTTTATTAGAATGATATGGGAGGTCAACGGAGCCTAATAAATAAATGGACTACTTTTCTGAAAGCCAGGCTTGTGTGCTCAATACCTGGTCCTGAAGGAGCAGACACGCATTTTGATGAGCTGCGTAAGTTGTTTTATCTTTAATGGCGTATTTTGTCGTCAGAATTGCTTGTGCTTTTTTTCCTTATTATTCTTAACAGAAGTACCATATCTTATTCTGATTTTACTAATTTTCCAAGCAGCACTAACAGTATCTAAGAAGGGTGATTGTCTTTGGCTATCTGAGAGGAATGGAGGGTCCTGGATGTTGTCCAGACTCTACACATAGAGGAGAGTGCTGCCTACCTGAGGTCAGGGATACTTCTAGGAAACCTCCTAACCTGATTTGCCTCTCTGATTATTATCTTTTACTGATAGTTCAGGTTGATAGTGATGAAGTCACTGAGAGAAGCCTGAAAAATATCAAAAGGGACTTCAGAGCATTGGGGTGGTCAGCTGATGTAGCAGGAGTACAGGTGCTGTTTTCCTCTATCCCCTCAGTGCTAGTGAGGGTTACTGAGAGGACCAGGAAAACCCATCCCATAAATGCATGTCTGAGTATACAATTGCAATTGCAGGATTTTTTTTTTTCTTTTTTCTTTTTTCTTTTTTCTTTTTTCTTTTTTCTTTTTTCTTTTTTCTTTTTTCTTTTTTCTTTTTTCTTTTTTCTTTTTTCTTTTTTCTTTTTTCTTTTTTCTTTTTTCTTTTTTCTTTTTTCTTTTTTCTTTTTTCTTTTTTCTTTTTTCTTTTTTCTTTTTTCTTTTTTCTTTTTTCTTTTTTCTTTTTTCTTTTTTCTTTTTTCTTTTTTTCTTTTTTCTTTCCTTTTTTTTTGTTTTTTTTACCATGGGCAGTGTACTTGGCACCTGGCCTGATGTCTACAGATGGGTCTCACTTGTCTTATCGGGAGAAATGTATCCTAGCCCAGGAGCTGGCTGTGGTGATTCCCAGGGGTTGGTACTGGGACTTGTTCTGTTGAATATCTTTACTGGTGACCCGGACGAAGGGATTGAGTGCAACTTCTCTAAGTTTGCAGATGACACCAAGTTGGCTGGAAGTGTTGATTTGCCTGAGTGTAGGAAGGCCCTACATAGGGATCTGGGCTGGCTGGTTCAGTTTTGGGGCCCTCAGTACAAGAAAGACATTGGGGCCCTGGAGCGTGTTCAGGGAAGAACAACAAAGCTGTGAGGGGTCTGGAGCACAAGTTTTATGAGGAGTGGCTGAGGGAACTGAGATGATTTTGTCTGGAGGAGGCTCAGGGAACTTGTTGCTCTCTGCAGCTACCCGAAGGGAGGTTGTGGAGTGGTGGGGGTCAGCCTCTTCTCCCATGTAACTCATGACAGGACTAGATAGAATGGCCTCAAGTTGCATCAAGAGATATTCAGGTTGGATGATAAGAAGAACTTCTCTGAAAGAGTGGTCAGGTGCTGGAATGCGTTGCCCAGGGTGGTGCTTGAGTCACTGTTCCTGGAGGTGTTTAAAGAATGTTTAAATATTGTGTTAAGAGACATGGTTTAGTGGGGAATTATTGGTGGTAGGTAGATGGTTGGGCTGGATGATCTTGGAGGTCTTTTCCAACCTTGGTGATTCTGTGATTTTATGATTCTATCTTTTATCCAAAGTCGTTGATTGTAACTTGAGTTAATCTTACCAGAATTGCAATGTTTATAACTCCCCAAACTGAAAAGTGAAAATCTGATTCTGCCTAACAGACTATCTGCAAAGGGACAAGTGACATAACATTAGCACAAATTAACTCAGCAGAAATTAGACAAAAATGCCTTCTATTTTTACAAATCTCAAAACTATGTGTTAAATACAGAAATGTTCATTGTCTGTTTAATAATAATAATAAAAACCTCACAATATTTTCCCATTGCAGAAGATATATTCTTACTTTCTACAAGAGATGAGAGAAACCCTCTTGTATATGGAGTCTTCACTACAACGAGGTATGTCTTATGTCTTATGTTTGCCTTTGAAAACAAATACAGGAGGTCTTAATCAGGGGTGTATTAATTAATGGACCTCTCAGCTATAATACTGAGGTAATTTAAGTTGAAATTTCCTAAAGGAAATAAATAGTTATTTTGTCTTTGAAACTTTTGAATTAATTGCACATAAGGACTAGGTTTGCACTTCACAGTGGAATTACAAAGAAAAATTACCAACGCACTCCTTAAGAAATAACCACTACTTTGGCTCCATAGCACATATAACCCAATTAAATCTAAACAATTGCAACACAATGACATATTTATAATAGTTGATAAATGACATATGGAACCTACTGACCACTAGAAAAATAAGTCTATCAAATGCTCCTAAAAGCTAACAAGTCCAGGTATCATCTGAGCAATGCTTAGTCCTGTAATGATAGTGACATAATATCTGTAGTTATCAGAGCTGTGCACATTTTCTGTTATTTATCATCAGTTATATCAAGTCTCAGGTGTAGGATTGATCGAAAACCCATCAGTCTCTGTGGAATTACTGAATTGATTCACTGGATGAGGTATACTCTGAAAATGAGCTTACAGTGTGCTTTTCATCTTGTCTTCTTCTCAGCTCTGTCTTCAAAGGCTCTGCAGTTTGTGTGTACAGTATGGCAGATATCAGAGCTGTTTTCAATGGCCCCTATGCTCACAAAGAAAGCCCGGATCATCGATGGGTGCAATATGAAGGTCGTATCCCCTATCCCAGACCTGGTACAGTAAGTGTCTCCTTAATTACATGCTTCTATCTTTACTCAAAACAATCATACTTTTCTATCCTCCATGGACTGTAAATTTATATTTTCCACTCAGGCAGGATGTTTCAAATTATCCTCACAATCCGCTCTCTTCTGTTGGGAACTCAGACTTCTACCTACTCTTTTTCAGTTTATGTATATAAATATGAATTTTCCATTTCTCTGACAAAACACTGTGTCCAGACCATTTCCTGATTTTTTCTCCTATTGTGGTCTCCTGCTGTCCAGCTCTGTTTCTATCTGTTGGGATCACCTCTGAGGCACCAACACTTCATGAAAAGCCAAATCCATGCTTTTATGGAGTGTTAAATGATGAGGAGGTATTTAATTTGGAATCTTGTACTTCTGTTATCTCTGTTAAAATCCCATTTCCTGAGATACAGTCATTGATTCTACTCTGCATTTTTGTGCATATGTTCCGTTTTGATATAAAGTAAGGAGTTAGTTGCTACAGACTTTGTGTGATGGAATAAAAGTGATGAGAAGAAAAGTGAAGTTTAGTATCTGGAAATACTTTTAAATCTGTGATACCTCAGATGCAACAGTTAAGCCAAAACAAAGATGTTGTAAGCATTTAGTAAAGAACTCTTTTTCTACTATTGTCTGGGTATTTAATTTGAAAAAGCACAGACATACATTCCTGATGTATTTCAAAAAATGTGTTTATTTTTTTAAGTGTCAGCAAAACTTTGAGCAATTCTTGGTACATACAACTTTGTAGAGCAGTGATTCAAGAATAAAACAGTTATGGGATAGTTTTCTTGGTCTAGTATTCATTGAACTAGTTACTAGTAAGAAGAAAAATAAATACAGCCAAACTCTGAGCTACTGAGGTTGGACTGCTGATGGTACCTTGACTAGAGGCCATCTGAGTGTCTCTACGCTACCTTTCTGTCAACAACATTACCATAGCCATTTCTTAAAGCTTATTTAGCTTTTCATTTCATTCTCTTCCTTCTTTTTCTGTATTTTCTTCATTGTCCTTCCTGTAGATCCAACTGTTTGGTCCATTCCCAAACTGTCTATGGCACTTGATTGTTCTAGCACAGGTCATGCTCTGTGCTCTGATTCCCTCCTCTCAGCTTCAGACTGGTGGGAAAGGAAGTCTTTCCACAGAGTAAAGCAACTCCAGGGATTGATTCAGACTGCCTAGGATCTGCACTACTGGAGCAAATGAGGTCCTAATTTAGATGCTCACACATCTCTCTCTCATGCAAAATATATGGCACCCCCAGAAAAAAAGATTATGTTTAATTCTTCTATTATTATTTTTTAGCATGTGCTAGTTCATTACTGGTTAAGAAGTGCAGATGCATTTAGTTTTAAGTACAAAAATGGTGCCAGTGAGAACAATAGCTGGTCCCATGGAATTTAAAGAGATTAAAATAACTCTCTTGAAAACCTTGCAGTGCCCCATAAGGATGAACACTCTGCACAGATAGACGGATCATAAGCTCATTGCATTTTTTAGTGTATTAGCCATCACATGGTTGAGCTGGGATTCACAAGGAAGGAAACGTCATGCTGGAGCATGTCAGTGCAGATCTTTATCACTGACTTGAATATCCATGCTCAACAAGTATTTTGAAAGTTGGAAAGCTTAAAGAAAATTGATATTATCCGTAAGCCGACCCTTAACTCTCTAACTGTTTCCCTTAAGCACTTGATAACAGCTGTGAGAAAATTGTCTCATAAAAATCCTTAGAAACTCTGGATTTCTGTAGGAGTTTGTCTGACCACAAGCTGAGAAGGGGAGTGGATTTCACTGAAGCAGGATCTCTGAAGAAAGATATCTGTAAAGTTGACTATGTAGATAATGTAAATTTATTACTGCGCTTGTCTTAGTGAGCTGGAATAGTCTCAGGTTGAAACAAACTTCAGGCTTGGTGGTTTAAGATAGCGTACCCAAAGAAGAATTAGATTCATGCCATGTTCTCAATTTAGAGTGAGCTAGGCCAGATGTCTGGATCTGAGAAGATTTAGGCTGAGATCTAAAAGAAGAGTGCAGTGCTTGAAGGTAAGAAAAAACAGCACGTTATGTGCCCACAGAATGCTGCAGTGTGCCTGAAAGCAGAAATGCTCTTTTATAAAGATTAATTTCACCATTTCTTCCAAGCTATGTGGTGATTCAGGAATGCTTAGAACAAAGCCAGAGGGATAATCTGTCAATTTCTTAAAGTAACTGGAGCATTTTTGAAATTTAAGCTTTACTTAGTGCTATAGTGTTAGCTACAGCTTAGCATATTCAGCACTGCCCCGATTTTCAATTTCTTGTATTTGGACTTACTGGCTAAGTCTAAAAATGTCATTACTAGGAAATGCTTTCCTTTTGATGTTTTGCTTTGAGGAAAGAATTGACTTCCTTTCAGCATTTACACAGAAGCAGGAGACTGCTCACTCTAATTTAACTTCTGGCTCAGTTGCCTTTATCTCCTAAGTAAACAAAGCTGTTCACTATAGAAGCTGCGACAACTTTGATATTGAAATTTTGACAAAATGCTTCCTGCGGCAATTTGTGTTGGAGATAAACTCTCAACACAGCCGAGATATCATGCCTTGGAGGTGCTGAGCATCGTGCAGGTGATGAAGTGAGGTCTGCCTGCCCTCTGGCGTCTATGAGGCCTTGACTAGGCTGAGAGCTGCTCAGGTGCTGCACAGCATGGAGCTCTTTTCTGCAACTTCTCCTGACACTATTAAAGAGCACGTCGTATAAATTTAATGGAGACAAGGCTTGAAATCTCTTTCACTTTGGGAAAAAAAACAAAAACAAAACAAAACATGCAGCAAGCAGCCCTGGGATATAAAGGGCTGCTTGAAAACCAAGAGAGCTTTTGCTCTATCTTCTTGAGCTGTTTTAAAATCGGACTTCTGTATTTGCAGCTGTTCCCTTGTAACAGATCCAGTTTTCTTCCAGTCTCTTAGGGTTTCACCAAAGAAATTATCCTTTGATTAAGAAAACATCAAGGACTTCCTGTAAAATGTGTTCCTCTGTTCTCAGATAGAGTTTACTTAATGTCCTCCCAGTAATCACAGAAGACATTTGAACAAGATTTTCAGTGAAGTAGGAGAAAAGAACTGTTCTAGCATATTAATACGTCTGTAAATGTTCAGTATGAAAACACCTCACAGTGAATATCCCATTTGAAAATTCTGATGGGATACACCTGATTTCATTGACAATGAACAAATGTCACTGAGGTCAGATTTTGAGAAGAGTCTCAATGTTTAAAGATATAGGTTAACAGACTGATCTACTACAATGCCTAGGTATTTAATTGCAATTCAAGGCAGTGCTGAATACAATGAATCTGTATTTCTAACAAACTGATTTGCCAAAGGTTCTCCAAGAAAAGAATTGAATGAGAGCAGTAAGAATCTTGCATCTAATTGTAGTCTTAGCTACAAGAAGCATCCACCACAGCAGTCACTGCTTTTCTTCATTTATATTTTACATGTCACATCTTCCTGCTTGATATCTGAATACTAACTGAGCTACTGTTTTCTTTTAATTTCTTTTATTATTTAATCTAATACATTACTTATTTAAATATTTATTTTTATTCTTTTTATTTTAATTAAATAAAAGGTTCCTGTATCTTCATACCCTTCTGTGATCTTTCTCACCTTTCTCCGTTTAGAAAGAGAAAGGTGTTTCCTTAGTGAACCCCCCCTTTTTTTTCTTCTAACCCTAAGTACGTAGGCTGATGTGTGACAACAGGAGGTGTGTTGTCCATCCCACTGGGACTTGGCTGAGCCACTGACAAATACTGGCTGCCAGAAGCCTCCCCTTGTCCTCACGTCTGGTTAGTTTTGCTGCTTTAATAAGAGTGTGCATAAAACATCAAGGCTTTGCACAGGTTTCCCTTGTTATTTTTAGACTTATCTTCCTCTTTCACCTGATCTTTCATGGGATAGACAGCATTCTTTGCTTCTCCAATTCCTCTCTCCTTTGATCTCCCCACTGTAAATGGAGTTACTTAATTGAAGTGAAATGTTTCACTTTATGGGCTTATTTTCCTGAGAAAGCCTCCTCCACCTCCTCCTACGTACCAACATGTTTTTCCAAACATGAATCACCTCTCAATTCATTGCAGCCTTTCAAAATACTGCAAACTCAGTCACCTTTCCAGCTTGCAGAGGTTGGAAGAGAGTTGCACTATGCCACCTGCACAGTCAAGTTCACTCACCTAGCTGGTCTCCTGTGTTTAGATACACATCAATGGTTTCTTATGTCAGCCTTTGCTGTCAGTGATGCAGGTGTGTTAAATGGAAGAGCTATACAAATGGTTCAGCACAATCTCTGGAACAGAATAGAACAAATCTCATACACCCAGAGTGACATAGTCTCTTCGTAAAAAATGTCTTTATGAACTTTGTAGTTCTGATCAGACTACAGAGAAGAAGCCACAGACTATTTAGGACACTCAGGAGCCAAGTTTTTTCTCCAAAATGGCTGTCTCCAACAGCATGTGAGTGCTTAAACCCCGAGAGTCATTCCTTAGCTGCCATCTATACCACAGATCCTAAACTATAAGTATCCAATTTTCTAAGGTAGTTCTGGACATGACACCAGTCCTCGGCATTACATCTTAGTCCCTCAGTCCCCAGACTCTGCATTTCTCACTAAACTTGTAGTAGATTCATAGGCTTAGCTTAGGTTGGAAGAGACCTTGAAGATCATCATGTTCCAACTTCCCTGCCATGGGCAGAGTTGCCAGCTACCAGTTCAGGTTGCCCGGGGCCCCATCCAACGTGGCCTTGAATGCCTCCAGGGGTGGGACATACACAGCTTTTCTGTGCAGCTTGTGCCAGTGGCTCATCATCCTTTATATGCACATAAAACTCAGTTTGTTTAAAACAGTACTGACTAGCTGTAGGTAATTCTATTTCTCTACTTTTTACTTGATAACTATAGCAGAAGCCATTTAAAGTTTGGAAATCTTTATCTAGCACTGCAGGAGAATGCTGACTACAAGGCTGTATTAACTACTTACTGGTTAAATACTCATTCTCTTATAGCTTGAGCAAAAAGGAACGTGTCAGTATTAGTTCCTGGCTATGGTTATTGCATTCCCTTAGAGGGAGAGTCTGATGCTACATTTCTGCCTTCATGTAATATAAAATAGGGAGCTTTTCAGAGGAAATGTTCTCCCTTTCCGATTAATGTCTGAGCAACATTTTTACTTCTTTCAGTTATGCTGAAATTTAATTATCCCTTGAAAAGGGAAACAACTTTGAGAGGAAAGACAGGGGAACTCCTAGGGTGGCTCAGTGTGCCTGAAACAGAGTTGACACCTGCAGTAGAAGGGACATCGAGGTGAAGGCATCCAATTTTCCAAAATGAGANAAGTAGGAGAAAAGAACTGTTCTAGCATATTAATACGTCTGTAAATGTTCAGTATCAAAACACCTCACAGTGAATATCCCATTTGAAAATTCTGATGGGATACACCTGATTTCATTGACAATGAACAAATGTCACTGAGGTCAGATTTTGAGAAGAGTCTCAATGTTTAAAGATATAGGTTAACAGACTGATCTACTACAATGCCTAGGTATTTAATTGCAATTCAAGGCAGTGCTGAATACAATGAATCTGTATTTCTAACAAACTGATTTGCCAAAGGTTCTCCAAGAAAAGAATTGAATGAGAGCAGTAAGAATCTTGCATCTAATTGTAGTCTTAGCTACAAGAAGCATCCACCACAGCAGTCACTGCTTTTCTTCATTTATATTTTACATGTCACATCTTCCTGCTTGATATCTGAATACTAACTGAGCTACTGTTTTCTTTTAATTTCTTTTATTATTTAATCTAATACATTACTTATTTAAATATTTATTTTTATTCTTTTTATTTTAATTAAATAAAAGGTTCCTGTATCTTCATATCCTTCTGTGATCTTTCTCACCTTTCTCCGTTTAGAAAGAGAAAGGTGTTTCCTTAGTGAACCCCCCCTTTTTTTTCTTCTAACCCTAAGTACGTAGGCTGATGTGTGACAACAGGAGGTGTGTTGTCCATCCCACTGGGACTTGGCTGAGCCACTGACAAATACTGGCTGCCAGAAGCCTCCCCTTGTCCTCACGTCTGGTTAGTTTTGCTGCTTTAATAAGAGTGTGCATAAAACATCAAGGCTTTGCACAGGTTTCCCTTGTTATTTTTAGACTTATCTTCCTCTTTCACCTGATCTTTCATGGGATAGACAGCATTCTTTGCTTCTCCAATTCCTCTCTCCTTTGATCTCCCCACTGTAAATGGAGTTACTTAATTGAAGTGAAATGTTTCACTTTATGGGCTTATTTTCCTGAGAAAGCCTCCTCCACCTCCTCCTACGTACCAACATGTTTTTCCAAACATGAATCACCTCTCAATTCATTGCAGCCTTTCAAAATACTGCAAACTCAGTCACCTTTCCAGCTTGCAGAGGTTGGAAGAGAGTTGCACTATGCCACCTGCACAGTCAAGTTCACTCACCTAGCTGGTCTCCTGTGTTTAGATACACATCAATGGTTTCTTATGTCAGCCTTTGCTGTCAGTGATGCAGGTGTGTTAAATGGAAGAGCTATACAAATGGTTCAGCACAATCTCTGGAACAGAATAGAACAAATCTCATACACCCAGAGTGACATAGTCTCTTCGTAAAAAATGTCTTTATGAACTTTGTAGTTCTGATCAGACTACAGAGAAGAAGCCACAGACTATTTAGGACACTCAGGAGCCAAGTTTTTTCTCCAAAATGGCTGTCTCCAACAGCATATGAGTGCTTAAACCCCGAGAGTCATTCCTTAGCTGCCATCTATACCACAGATCCTAAACTATAAGTATCCAATTTTCTAAGGTAGTTCTGGACATGACACCAGTCCTCGGCATTACATCTTAGTCCCTCAGTCCCCAGACTCTGCATTTCTCACTAAACTTGTAGTAGATTCATAGGCTTAGCTTAGGTTGGAAGAGACCTTGAAGATCATCATGTTCCAACTTCCCTGCCATGGGCAGAGTTGCCAGCTACCAGTTCAGGTTGCCTGGGGCCCCATCCAACGTGGCCTTGAATGCCTCCAGGGGTGGGACATACACAGCTTTTCTGTGCAGCTTGTGCCAGTGGCTCATCATCCTTTATATGCACATAAAACTCAGTTTGTTTAAAACAGTACTGACTAGCTGTAGGTAATTCTATTTCTCTACTTTTTACTTGATAACTATAGCAGAAGCCATTTAAAGTTTGGAAATCTTTATCTAGCACTGCAGGAGAATGCTGACTACAAGGCTGTATTAACTACTTACTGGTTAAATACTCATTCTCTTATAGCTTGAGCAAAAAGGAACGTGTCAGTATTAGTTCCTGGCTATGGTTATTGCATTCCCTTAGAGGGAGAGTCTGATGCTACATTTCTGCCTTCATGTAATATAAAATAGGGAGCTTTTCAGAGGAAATGTTCTCCCTTTCCGATTAATGTCTGAGCAACATTTTTACTTCTTTCAGTTATGCTGAAATTTAATTATCCCTTGAAAAGGGAAACAACTTTGAGAGGAAAGACAGGGGAACTCCTAGGGTGGCTCAGTGTGCCTGAAACAGAGTTGACACCTGCAGTAGAAGGGACATCGAGGTGAAGGCATCCAATTTTCCAAAATGAGAGAGACTGAAGAGATGCTTTATTCTTTCATATTTCACATTGTCTTGGAGAGTGCCTTAGTGGTGTGATGCTTCTTCTTCCTTGTGAAATGCGTCTAAAGTGCATGCTTGGACATTGCAAAATCCAACCAGCAGATGCAGACTTCATTCAGTGGTCCCTATCATGCATATAGCCTATGGATGTTATGTGATGCTTAATGTGACAAGTCCCTTCTAAACTGGGGTTTCTGGCATACTTGTAATTGAAACTCTTACAGCTCACAGGGAACATCACTCTGTTTTGAAATCGTTAGCAGACAGCAGCATGATTAAATTAAAGACTTGTAATTAAGTGAAATATAGATATATTTTTACATACCTTAACGTTAGATTCCCAAATAATTGTCACAGCTTTAGTAGGTGTTAGATCCTGCAGCCCTTACTGACTTCATGGGCTGGTACTAAGCACTGTGCATTTTGGCAAATTGGACGTTTATTTAGGAGCCTAACTTCTGGCACCAGCTTTTGAAAATCCTGGCCAGGATTCCCACATAATGTTAACACAGTCACACTCTGCATCTTTAGAATTGTGTGAGATCTACACATCCAGCACTCTGCTAAACTGAAAACTTAATGAGTGAAAAAGACAGAAAACCTGTCACATATATGCAGCATGGAGTGCTTTTATCTGAGAAAGATTTGACATAATTCACCACCTCCTGATTGTATTTGGATATAAATAGAAGGTGAGGGAATGAAAAGGCATTTTTTCAGATTATCTGGGTTTAGGACTCAGTCCAGGTGGATTATTGTCAAAGTGAGCTCACACCAAATGCACTCCAAAGGCTTTATGTTACTTCTTATTTGATTCTTTGAAAGTTTTGTGCCACAGCGTTTATATTGCAGTTGAATAGAGATGTCCATAGCACTTCTAACTCTTGGTCTATTTTGTTGATCTGTTTTTGTTTCTTATCTTTTGCTTTTGAAAATCTACATCTCTATGAAGCTATAATTCATGAAAGCAAAGGCCTGAGCAACCTTTAAGAAATAGTTGAATGGTGAATATATTTCTCACGAGATTCCTATCTAGTAGCACTGATTTTGCTAATTTAATTTTTCTTTATGACATCTATCTAGAAGAAAAGCATCAAATCTGAGCCAGTTGTGTAGATTTCTCTATCAGAAGAAAAGAGACAGGCACTTCCTTTGTGCAGCTCAGACAGACAAGACAAGAATCTAGGTCAGGTGAGAAGAATCCCACCCCTGTTGCAAAAGCAGATGAGATAGCATGGTGGTATTGTAAGAAGTTTTATGGAGCCAGATTCTTTTGTAATTCACATAAAGCAACCCTACCAACTTAATCCTGTGACATTTGATATAAATGCAAATCTCTTATTGTCTGCAGTGGGAGATGTCACATATCTGAGACAGCATCTGGTGCTGATGATGTGAATAAATGTGAACTGGGCAGAGAACACTGATATCGCTATCACATGTGACGTGCAGCAGGATATGAACTCACATTTTCAGAGGTGAAAGGCTGCTACACTCACTCACTTGGACATGCAGCCTTTATCATCATGCATCCTATTGATTGCTTTGAAAGGAAACACAAGCCTACAGGAATTGTTCTGTAATGATGGGTGGACACACAGTTTTAAACAGCCGCCTGAGGACTTTGCCAAAGGTTGGCCTAAATTAATTTTTCATTACCTTGTTCTGTCCCTCATCCCACACAGTTAGTGAGCCCTCTGAAAATAGCACCCTTGGCCAAGCATAACAGGATCACACCTGCCCAGCTGTTCTTGTTGATCACGCTCTTTTAGGAGGGAATCCAAAGCCCACTAAAACAATTGGAAGAAGTCCTACTGATTTGAGTGAATCTTTGGAGCAAACCCTTAGTACTCATTTCTACTGAACTAGTTGTGTAGACAGTCAAATTTTTCCCTGTATCATGCATGGTAGGGTTTGGGCCTTTGGGAATGCTTTAATAGCTTTATAGTTCCATATTGATAGAGATTTTATCCTAGTATTTTGTAGTGGGTGATGTCATTGCTCTCCTCTTCCTCTGTTGATATATTTTTGGCAGTAAATCTGGGACATCTCTAAGATCCATGGGGCTACTCCCATTTTACAAATATAAATGAATTTCTGGGATCAATCAGCAGATTGACAGAAAATGTGGACTGTAATTCACAGCTCAGAGCAGGAACAGAGAGTGTACATATAAGAGAAAGCCAATCTATAGTTCTCACTTAGAGGGAAGTGTTACTGCATGGTTGGGGAGATACAAAGAAGAGTGAATTTCTTTCTGGTCCTATATAAAATGAACCGATGCATTACTCTATCTGAAGACAATTAAAGAACATATGTTTCTGTTGATTCCAACAAACTTTGATTCAGCTCCTGCAAAGATAAACATGCTTTTGAAATCAGTAGAGGCCAGAGTCTGACAGAAGGGGAAAAGATTCAGACCTAGATTGTTTTAAAGATAAGGAGAAATACACATTACTGAATTAACGCTTGTGCAACAAGAACACACATTATTTCTTTTTGTGTAGATACTGTGCTGTCTGAGTCATATCTCCTGCACAACAGCTCACTTTTTTTTTTTTTTTTTCATAAGTCTGAAATCTACTTTTTCTTGTGGGGGCAGAAATACCCTTTCTGTAGTGTCTTGTATCTTCCACTATGTAATATAAGATCACATATTTCCTTGTGAAATTATTAAACTAAACTATTACTATTATCTTAAAAAAAAAAAAAAAGCAAGACTACAAACCACCTCAAGGATATAATCTTGCAAAACCTTTAATTTCTGAAAATACAGCAGGAAACAGAACATGGGAGATCACACTCAGCGTATCAGAGGGTGAAGTTAGTATGGGAAAGCTATCATAAAACCTCTAGGGATAACTCACTGCAGCATATATTTCCAAATATACTATTACTAATTTATTTATTTATTTATTTATTTTGCAGTAGGACGTTTCTCTTTGTCTACTTTTATACCTGTATTAAGTTGCTTTTTTCAAGGGATCTCCTTTCAGCAAGAATCAGAGGATAATAATACAATTCCAACTTTGTTCTCTTGCCAGTTTTTTCATAGCCATGCATTAAATTGTATATTTGGAAAAATGACCTAATATGTGATGGAATGTATCTCAATTTAACTTACTCACTGTCTGTGGAGAAATTTTCAAAAGCTACTGTGTAATTCAGGAGCCTAAACACTATTTTCAATTAAAAAATGTGGAGTCTTTATGAAGATAAGGATGCACAGAGTTAAGTGTTCTTGACTGAAATAGTGCTAAACAAGTGGGTACTCTCACAGAATCTCTTATGTCTGTGGAGAGCAACCAAAATCAATCCACATGATGTCTAGAAAGCAAGTTACGGTCTCTTAAATCACTCAAGCTGCATTCTTATTAAATAAAGCCCAAGGACCGGTTCAAGCACAGACCTGTACTCACTGTACCACTTAAGGCTGACATGAGCTTTACCGTGGTGGGCTGACTAGCTTCCTCCCAGGCAATGCCACGGCAGTTGAAACCAGAGAGAAGGAATGGTCCAGGCTGGTCCTGAGCCTGAGAGACAGCTTTGGTACTGGTGGCTGAAGTTGTATGGCTGTGAGGAGGAAGTTTGCCAGCAATGAAGGAGGAACAGGCTCAGCCCTTGACACTGTATGTGCTGTTCTAAATGAAAATGTTTTGGATAATGTCAAACCTTACGTACTGGAACAAATCCTAACCTCAAGCCCTTAATTGGCACCACAGATAAAATATGTGTCAAGCTGGAGATTTGTAGAAATGAGCTGTTGAAGAAAGACTGTATAGCAACTTCATTGCAAATCTTAACTTTCTCCCAGCACGCTACAAAAATACTATCACATTTCTTTCTTCACAGACTGTGTTATGGCTCCACCTAGCACAAAATACAGGGATTGTTTTGTATTAAAAAACAGCAGTCAGCAGTTCATATGTAAAAGTGAGAAATCAACTGGAATAGTGTGTCCAGTTCTTATAGTTACCTGTACCACCACAGTAAGACATCTAGGTGCCTCCAGATTGAAAAGAGAAGCTTTCTCAGACTCAGACTAGAGACGAAGTGTAAGGTGCTGGATGTAGACAGCCACGGAAAGGAAAGCAGCCATAGTGGGTCATGAGCATGATTGACTTTGTGACTAAATGTTGCTTGGCTCACACCCAGGAAAAGCAGAAGGGAAGAAGGTGACCAGGGAGGCAGGTTTATGAATTGTCTTCAAGCAGTATATGCGAGAACCAGACTAGAATAAAGCACATATGTGTATATAAGCAGAAGAAACAGCAGATTGATTAGATAGTTAGTATGGTTCTAACTGAATTGGGAGCCACCTCTAGCAGTGAATGGGAGACTCTGGGGAAGTGTTCAGGGGGTTTCTCCCTGTAGCAATATTCTGGACTGAAAAAGAGGATGAGACTATATATTTCAAAACCACAGAAAAGGATGCTGTAGCTGTGAGTTTGCACGAGGGTTTCATCTATGTGAATGAGTTTAAAAAGTAACTTCTGTGAAATAGTGAGCTGCAGGGGTCATCTGGTATCTGCAGAGTCTGCCTTTATTACAAGAAAAATAAATACAAGGTGTAGGATTTACAGTTCACAAGAAGCTGTGGCCTCTGATTAAAGGCCCTATACAAGGTATTTCAGTCTAGAAAAAACAGCACAGCTAAAGCACTTGCTAGTGGCTTTCTTCAACAGTAGCTCTGGGAATATTTAACAAGAGAAAATAGGCACTTGTCAGGCACAGGCTCCCTGCTATCAGAAGGAAGCTCAGCCTCAGTACCAGAAACAGCCACCTATCTCCAATCACACCAGAGGAGGGAGCTGACAGCAGTGTTTTTGATTACATTCCTCTCTCTCATTCTTCTGTTCTTTTTCTATGCACAAATGAAACATTCTATGGTTTTGCTGAAGGAAATGCAGTAAGTAGTGAATAGGACCTGCACTTTAAATACTCTAGATTATCCCGTGGTAGCCAGAGGAGGGCACTCTAGACTTGCTGTTGAAAGTCCTTTACATTGGTAAAACTATTTTGTTCAGCAGATAGCAAATTTAACCTCACATTGATATTTGTGTCTTGAAACGGAGAGCTAGGCTGTGTGTTAGGTCATTCATTTCTCCTTTTACTCCAGACTCGATTTCCTTGTCTTGTAAAATGTCCAATGTGATAATACTCCCATGAGTGAGGCAGGGATTGAGGAGGTGAAACTCTCTGCAGATGTACCGATCTCATCATGAGTTGAAGCGTTATGATTTATAGTGATAAAATGAAATACATAGTGAAAAATGAAGTACAGGTGATCAAATGCTGCTCTTGCTTGAGAAGAAGCACTGAGCAACCTGATATCTGGTTTATTTTGCGAGCGTTCTCACAAAAAAATCTGGTTTCTAAAAGAATATAGATTGACTCTGTAGCTCACAAAGAGGTCCAAGTTTCTGAAGTGGTCAACACTGATGGCATCTGTTATGGTATTATATACAAATGGTTCTTAATATTTTTAAAGAAAAAATAGTTGTTTTCCTAGATTGTTGTGATAAATTGATAATTACTAGATTGTTTATGACTGAATTTTGCTGTCTCAAATATACAGTGAAAAAGAAAGTTTGACATGCACCTTTGTGTATGGGTGGATGTACTACTTGAATGTTAGTAATAATGATATATTGTTATTAATATTGACAGTGGTGTGAGTGTTAAGTCATGTGTCCTACTCTTCATGATCCGTGGTAGGTGAAGAAACAGAAAAGGCCTTGTATATGCTCTTAAAAGCCACTTGGTGATAGAATGAAAAAATTACACTTAGTTTTTAAATTGTTTGTGCTTGTAGGTTTGCTAGTACAATAAATATGAATTAATAGTATTTTACCCAACATCAGACATTTCTTTTCTTATGCAGTCTTCTTTTCCTTACTGTTTTATAAAAGCAATTCATCTCACCTCTGACAATTTCTGTTATCAAAATGTCTGACTGAGAAAGAAGAAAAAAGGAGATTTTCTTCAAAGCTCATGTTTGTCAGTCTATAGGCAGATTCTGGTGTGGGCATGTAACTAACAGAAACTGTAGATGCATAATAATTCTGAGTAATAGCAGTAAAAATGAGTGAAATGAAACAAATTAGCAAGTTGTAGGTAGTTTTGAAAGTAGAATAGGTGGGAGCAGAACAAACAAAAATGAAGATGAAGGGGAAGCACTTTTGGAGAGAGATAAAAATGAACAGTGAAGAGGAGAGAGTGGAGAACTAAGGAAGAAAACGGCCCTTTTAAGAGCTGGAGAAGCACACCTTATGAGCAATTGCAGAGCTTTCCAGTGTGCTTTCACTCTTTTCAAAGAACATCGAGCTTGTTCATTTGTAAGTCAAATTTCCATTCAATTGCTAAAAGTCATTAGACATATATGAAAAATAAAAAATAAAATAAATAAAAAAAAAAACCAAAACAAGTCAACAGTGATCGAAGTCTTATTGTAAGGAAATCAACTAAACTTACATTCTTAATTAAGCATCTAGAGAAGTGTCCTGCTTTTCAAAGTTACTTAGGAGCTGGATAGAGCCCTCAAGATTTCAAACTGGATAGACAGCTTTCCTGATACACGCACAGAGACCTGCAGATTTCTTGTATTTCTTCCCTTATATTCTTCCCAACTTCCTGGTCTCTTCATTTCTTTCAGTGCCCAAGCAAAACCTATGATCCACTCATAAAATCGACCAGAGATTTTCCCGATGAAGTCATCAGCTTTATAAAGCGCCATCCCCTGATGTACAAATCTGTTTATCCGCTCACGGGAGGACCAGTGTTCACGCGAATTAATGTGGACTATCGTCTGACTCAGATTGTGGTGGATCATGTCATGGCAGAGGATGGGCAATATGATGTTATTTTCCTAGGAACAGGTAGGAGAGGACTTCCACTATTGTTCTGCACAGGTTCTGTCATGTAAAAACTCTTTTAGTACAGCTGGTCCTGAATAAACCTGTTGATTAACATCTTTTTCCTAAGATTGCAGCTTCAGGAAGCACTTGATGCCCTTGCTTATGTGATAGGACTTCACAAAACTGCTGAAATTAGATGAATTTGTAATCTCAAGACATTTATACTGAAATTAAGACTAAAATTAAGATTTTAATGGCTCATGGCCCCAAGGTGATAACCCAGTTAAGGGTCAGAATAGCTAGATTTTCTTACCCTTTGAGTTCTATTCAGTACTGTTCTTTATGTTACATGGTGATCTGGTTCCAGTTCCCACTGGCAGCACATCAATATGCAATTAAAAGAAAAAAAAATAACCTTAATAACTTCAAGGATTAATTTCTGTTATCAACAGTGACGTGGAGCTTCAGCATTAAATCTCTTCTGACATTGAAGAGCTAAGAAAGATTTCAGATCCAGCCTAAAGCAATGATTTCACTTAAATGTATTTAAAAAATATTACTTTGCAACATGAGTAGCTCCAACGAAGAGGACCAGGATTGAACAGAGAAGGACTAAACTACTCTGTCAGGGAGGAAATGTGCCTTGCAGTTTGTCTGTGAATAATTGTGTATATATTTGCATTTTTTATAGCTGTGTGCTATAAGGAAAATGTTTGGCTTTAACATATATTTAAATTTAAAATCATTGACTGGATCATCTTACAGCATGATATGCTAAGAATTATTAACATACCTATTCATAACACTTCTAAAGTATAATCCCTTGTTTTATTCCACTGAAATTTCATGTTCATAATCCACAGTTTGAAGTTCCCTAAATAGTAATAGCTCTGATAAAGCATTTTGCACGGGTAGATCCAAATACTTCACTAAGAATTTCATTACCATTATTCTTATCTCACAGTAGATGAAAAAGAGGTACATAGGGAGGAAAATGTTTATCCTAGGGTAGTGGGTGAGCAGTGAGAAACTAAATCTCTCTTTGCATCCTACCCCAGTGCTGTTGGATTATACAGCATTTTTTTCTGGCCTATAAGTAAATTTGATATCACAGAGTGTAGTTTGGTACTCTGAACTGATCTGGGAAAGGTAGTGAATTGTTGTAGGTCATCACCTCTTACAAAGTGTGTGCTGTCTCAGCTTTTCCACCTGCATCATCACACCCACAAGCTCAGAGAGAATTTCTCTTAGGGCATTTCTGTACTTCAGCTCAATTCTCACAACTCTATCTTACAAATAAAGGAGGTGTGTGAAAGTGCCCTACAGTCCCCATAAGTCATAGACAGAAAAACACAGTTTTGTAGAATAGAATATTAGTGTGACCTTAATTCCCTGTTTGTCAGGAATAAAATTTGCAGAAAATCTATGCTGCTGTCTGAATGCAGTCTTTAGTATGGCCATCAGAGAAGGAAAGTGAACACATTGCCAAGCTATGAGATGCCTCGAATTTGAGAGTACCCACTAAAACTTATTTTTGAGTGATAATAGTGAAGAAAAATATTTTAAAACATAAGCTATCAGAAAAGATGGGTTCAGTAGTTAAAAAGCATGAGGTATTCCTTCAGTGATTGCAGAGATGCTTTCACGTTTCCTGTTCTCTGTTATTGAGTTTGTCAAAGCAATACAATTCTACTAAGAGACAAGCAACCAAAATACTGACAAGTTACCTGTCACTACTACTACTGATAATTAATTTTTCAGAGTAATTGGAGGGCCCAGTGTGTACCATGCAGTCACTAGGTGGCACTCTATGATATGCAGATACCTATTTAACTGCAGTGTCTTCCTTAAAAGAGAGTTTTCTTTTCCTAGGACACAATATTTTGTTCCATTTTATCCTCTTAATTTTTCTTACTGAAGAAAAGAAAGTTAGACTCAAAGATGAAATTTCCATTATCAGATAGAGACACTGAAAGCAAATATATCAAATAACCCCTAAGATGTTTAGCAGCAGCTAAAAAAGAAACTTTTTGTGTATGCAGTTATATTATTGCAGAATTTAGGAAGGCAGGCAGTTCTGCACATGCAACCACACTGCAGGGCTTTGTATATACACAGGCTTTGGTAATCATGTCCAAAACAAAACTATGTCTAATATATAAGGCAAAGTGAAATACTTTTAACTTTGATTGGTAATATGATCTCCTGTAGTTTGGAAAAACAAAAATGAAAGTCTCATTCCTTGCATTATGATGTATTATTTTCCATCATTTCAATATTAGAAATAGTGCTTAGGATTAAGATGTGCTGTGTCACTTCCAAATTGCCCATTACTGCTGCACCCAGCTCACTTACCTCAGCAGTTCGTAAGGTTTTTGTGGTTTTTTTTTTCTTTTTTTCCTTTTTGTTATTATTAAAGCCAATAAAGATTCACCAATGTTCAGTTGTCTGAGATGAACTTGTTCTTTTGTTTTGTTGGTGTTTTTTTTATTATTATTATTTTTTTATGTATTAAGAATACAGGTTGAAATTAATGAACAGATGAAATAAAAAAAAAATCTGATTAAGGAGCTATGTTGATGTAAATTAAATTCTATTAAAAATAAAACAATTTTCTGCTGATTTGATCATTGAAATCTCATTAAATTGGATCAGATAGGCCACAATTCCAGCTAAAAACCAGCTAAAGCAAACATGCAGAAAATTTCATTTGAGATAATGAATGTGTTTGCATGTATATTTCTGCAGCTGCAGAGTTAGACCACCTATGTCAAGCACAACAATGCACAGTTGCATTGGCTCAGACATACAGTAAACATATTGTATAGAGCTATGTAGAAAGAAACAGATGCATATACGGGTAGGCATCATTTGAAGGCTATATTTTTGATGCATTAGTTTTATTTTTCTTGCACAGTATTTGATGTTTTTTTCTGTGTAATCTAAGTTAAAAAAATCAGGTTTTTTTTTTTTTTGTTCTTTGTTTTGTTTTATTTTTTACATACAAGTTGAATAAAATCACAGAATCTTAGAATAACCTGAGTTGGAAGGACCTGCAAGAATCATGGAGTCCAACTCTGAATGTATGAGTCTAACTGTGAAATGAAGAAGTGAAGTAGCTGAGATGTAACAGCGTGTTTCATGTGGTGAATGTTGTGAATGCTTGTTTCAGACATAGGCACAGTACTGAAGGCTGTGAGTATCACCAAGGAGAAGTGGACTAAGGAGGAGGTAGTCCTGGAAGAGCTACAGATATTCAAGGTAAGCATTAACAAGCACTGCATCAATTACTCAGGAGACTTTAAGGCTCAGAGTGTCCTTATCTGTATGACTGTTTGCTCAGTGGAACTAGTTCAAGATTCCAGAGGGACAATTCTTAAATGCCCTGATATTCTCTAGGAAAGTCAACTGGAAAAAGTAATGGAAACAAAAGACTGTGATTTTTCAAGCTCATAGAAAGTCTCAATTTTCCCATCTCGTTCTACTTTGGAATACTATTTTGAGCCTGACCTAATTATTATTATTTTATTTTTAATCGTGATTTTCCTGTTATCTGAGCTTTGGAATTACTCTTTGTACAATTATGATATTAAAAGCAATCAAACAAGAAAACCAACAGACATAGAAGAATTATTTTAAATAAACAACTTTAGGAGCTGGGAACTAAAAGAAAATAAATCAAACTAAGTTTTGATTATCAATATGTTTTAATCCTTTGATGTGGGCTGACACAGCACTTTTGACCATTTTGATTTGGTTACTCTGGCTGAGTGATAGTGAAGAAAAGTCACTAGAGCCCCGCTAATGCCAATGACTTCTTCATAAATAGAACTTGTGAAAAACCCAAACGTCCTTTCTGCAGCGTAGGCAAAATTTCTCATTGACCTCATTGCTTGCAAGGAAGCTTACACAGGCATATCATAACAGTAGAAAAATTGAGACATGCACAGTCCCTACTGATTTTCTTTTCCTTTTGGAAATTTCTTCTTCGTTCTTTGTATTCTTACACTGCTTTACATTCTGTCCCTGTGTGCTTTACAAGGTCTTAATAAGAGTATCTTCCCATGCTAAATAAATGAATTTGAGACCTAGAGACAGTGTTGTCCAATCGTGAGGACAAGATCTTTAAAAAAATATTTTTACAGTGCCTTTTGATATGTCATGTGTATGATAATTTTTTTATTTCAAAGTTCTCCTTCTTGGAGAAGGATGCCTTTGTCTAAATGTATTGGACACCAATTATAAATTTTGTTCTGAAAATACCAAGATTACTTAATGGCATGCCAAGTAATCAGGAGATTCAGTATGCACACCAATTTGCTTCATTTTTAAAACACAACGTCAAGGGCAAATGTACCATATCATATTTAAAACAAACAAACAAAAAAAAGGTTTTTTCTTCTACTCAGCAGACATTCCTTCGCATTTTTATTGGTAACATTTATGTTACATCTATGTTTTTGAATCCAGAATATTGAAGGGAGCGAGAGGCTGAAAAAACATCTCTTATTTCCTAGAACCACATTAATGTTAAACAATA
This sequence comes from Odontophorus gujanensis, assembly GCA_013399175.1. Lineage (NCBI taxonomy): Eukaryota > Metazoa > Chordata > Aves > Galliformes > Odontophoridae > Odontophorus > Odontophorus gujanensis. The sequence continues at coordinate 151,084 of VXAB01001563.1, forward strand.
GGCTTAAATTAATCGTCTTCTATTAGGAGATAGATAATACTCTGAGCTTCGTCCTGTCCTTACATCAGTCACTGGCAAAAAATTCACTTCCATTGAAGTGAAATGCATCCTGGTGCAGAGATCTGTGTATGTATCCGTTAAATGCCACCAAAGCCTTTCAAATACTGTTTAACATGAATTTAAGTTGATGCCAAGGTTTGTTGCCAGTCACTGGTTTGGATAGATTGCAAACTCTAAGAGCTAAAGACAAAAAAAATTATAGGAGGCATTCTTGGAGGTATGAATTTAATGAGTTTTGTTGTTTGCTTTGTTTGTTTTGTTTTTGCTTTAATATTTGTTTTAACCAAGTAAACTGATCTGCCATTTTATATACCTTTTGGAAAAATTAGGTCCTGTTCTTGTTTTATTAACTTATTGTGTGAAGGTGTGAACTAATGCACTTCCCTAATTTGTTTTTCAGCACCCTTCATTTATCTCAACTATGGAGATTTCTCAGAAGCAGGTAATCACAAACTCATTTAATTACTGCAGGATATATGGTACACTGAACAGGAAGCTTGTTATTTTTAGGTGACGTCTGTTACTTATTGGCCAAACTTTCCATGGATAACTCTTAAAATGTATCTGGAAAGAAGGGGACATGTTAGAGCTTGTTTCCTTGCCTAATTCACATTTGCTTACAAACAGTAATTTGTGTACCCAAGCTGGTAATTATTCGTGGAAACAAATCTTTAGTCATATGGTTGAGGGATTTGTGAATGAACTCACTGCACATTTGTTTTCTGAACACTAGCAATTCTTGTCTCTTTACAATCTAGCAATAAATTATTAGTAGTATTATTGTTGTTATTTTTATGTATTAGCACTCAAGAGAGCACAGGGCCTCATTCTACTTAACATTGTGTGTGCAAAGCCTGCAAACAGGCCCCCCTCTAAATCTGAATTGGGGTGGTCCCTTCTGGTGGGTCCAGTCCCAGCTGGGACTCTCCCTATGGGAAAGGGTTTCAGGGCAGCTCCAAGCTGTGAGATGGCTCTCTGTAAGCTTTGGAGGGATCCATAGAGGTGGCTCCAGCACTGTGCACCAAATGCAGGAGGTATTTTGCCATGCAGGCATGCACAGAACAGCTGGGTCCTGTCTTCCCTGAAAAAAGGTGGCAAGCCAGCTGGAAGTATTGTATGAGCCAGCTCTGGCTCAACTGTATGCTCTTGGACCACCCTTGTCTCAATTAGCGATCCACTCACAGACTGGGGAGAGGTGAATAATATTATCCCAGTACAACCAAAGATCAGAAGCAGAAGGTGATATTTTATTCACACAAAGTCATCTCTATTCCCAGATTCATAATATCATGGCTAGCCAACTGCTTTTTTTTTTTTTAACGTGTTTATATCCTCTCACCATGCACTGCTTCTGTGGTTTTATTTTTGACACAGCACAAAGCCAAAAGTGTTAGGGTGTTGAGTGTTGTTGTCTTTCCAAGACAGCAGTGCCCTTGCCATTAGGGTTTGGTGTGGACTACCCATTTCACACTGAGCCCTGAGAAACAGTTTACAGTAAAGGAGAAATTCACTCTTTTTTTTTTTTTTTTTTAAATCTGGGGCAAGGCTGAAAGCCTGCAAGTGTGGCACTGAAGAAGAGCCAGGCTACTTGGGGAATGATCCTAATTCATTTGCTTTGCCTGATTTGCAGCAACAATTGTACATTGGTTCCAGGGATGGATTGGTTCAGCTCTCTCTGCACAGATGTCACACGTATGGGAAGGCTTGTGCAGACTGCTGCCTTGCCAGAGACCCATACTGTGCCTGGGATGGAAACTCCTGTTCCAGATACACACCCACTTCTAAAAGGTAAGAAAAAAGTACCACATGCTGTAAAAGTTCTTGTTGCTTGCAGGAATTGTAGAGGTTTGCAGTAAGAATGTGCTACTTTTTGTAATTAGTTTGTTGGTGGTTTTTTTTAACTACTTTAACCCACCATATCATTAACCTTAAAATTTGATCAAACTCTGGCCATGTTTCACATTTTCTGCTCGAAGAGCTGTGAATACAACATAGCATTGTTTAAGTGCGTGTGGCAGTGACTTGACTTCTGCAACGAAGAGAGTAAGTCCAACACTTTCCTTTTTTTATGCTGAATGCTTAATGCATGAGATGCTCAGGTTGAGCACCAAGTTGTGACAGTGGAAGAAGGATGTGAGAACCTCTCTTACACTTTTTGTTTTTGCACAGTGCACCACTGCAGTTATAAAGCAGTTTGCCTTACTATCACTCTAGTATTCTAGAGTGATCAGTAATGAAGTGCAGTTAAATCAATAAAAGAAATGCATTTAGCTCCGTGATCTAAACAAACTTTTCCTGTCTGATTTAACTAACTTGGATAAAGCAGCTCTCTCCCAAGTTGTATTTGTGATCTGAGCCATGAGAGGGAGACAGAGATTTAAGCAGCGTGACTGGGCCATTCTGGGAGCAGCTTTTCCACAGTGACAGAAGCTATATCTGAACTTTCAGTACAGATCATCTAGAGCAGCAACATAAATGTGCATGGAGGAAGAGCATGCTGCAGGCTCCAGTGGTGCAGTACTTAAGCTGATGATTCAGCTTGGGATGTGCCTGATAGAATTTTTGCCTGATTTAGCCGGAGTTCTGAGCTGGCTGATTGAACTGGAGTCCACAACCTCCTCATTCCTCTTTGCCTTGAAGCCTTCCTGACAGTAAGTCTTGTAGCTAGGGTCAGAGGTTGCAGGCTGAGCTCAGGCTCTGGAACGAGACTTCCTTCCTCAGGGGCTGCAGCACTGGAACCTGAGCAATTAGACAAAGCATTGAAGTTAATGAGTCATGGGTTACTGTGTCATGGTGTCAAGGAACTTTATGTGTTTTCCCTCAAAGTCAAAGCAAACTAAATTCAGAGAAGCATAAATGAAAGGAGAAAAGCAAGTGTTCAGGCTCACTGCAAAGTTAGTCACACATGAGGCTTGCTGAAGCCTGAGGTGGGCTGGGACATAGAGATTGATGGTCCACACTTTTCAACAGATGTTCATTTGGTGGGTAGGTCTAACGTCTGTGACTACAAAATAAAGGATGTGTGACCAGCCTTGGGAATCTTCCAGTAGATCAGTTAGACATTTGTCTTCCACTGATCAGTCTTTTCTTCCATCATGCCTACAGTTTTCACCACAGCTCAGCCTTGGGAAGTTGCTGTCCTGCTGAGGCATCACTCTGTAGATGTGAGGTCCTGCTTTAGTGTCACCGTGAGAAAGGGAGTTCCTCCCTAGGTCTCCAATTGTTCTACTGAAAAAATAAAATAAAAAACTTATGTTTGTACCTCCTGGGAGATAAATGCAATCATCTACAGATTAAAAGTTGTGGTCTTTTTTAAATATTATTACACAAAATCGTAATATGTTTGAGTAACACACAGACATTATTGAGCAAGTTTACTGTGGAATGGTCTCAGACCATTGACTTAAGCTCTTTTTCAATCCATACAGATGAAAGACAATCAGATTTGGCTTTTTCTTTTTAATTTTTAGTGTGTGTGTGTGTGTGTGTGTGTGTGTGTGTGTGTGTGTGTTACCAAAGTAAAATATAAGTTTTCTACCTTCATTTTAGTAGTCAATTTACTGGCCAGTATCACCTAGAGCTGATCCCAGGCTCAGGTTTTATTATGACCTGCTGAAGCTTAGATCTTTTTCATGGCATAGAGCATGAAAGACTTTTCCAGACATTTACAAAACTGTCCACCCACCAGTACACCCATGTCTGGAATAAACTCTTAGAGCAGGTTTAACTAAACTCTTAAAGCAGGTTTCTCTCTCACTGTATGGCACATTATTTATTCTAGGAAGACTTTTTCTCTGTTTTTTTTTTCTCCCTTTCCCCTCCCAGTGGTTTTCCCAAATCACAGGCCCTTTCTCTTGATGTCAACTGTACAAATCTCTCTAGGCCAGATGCTGCTTTGAGGGTGAGGCTGGTTTTAGTTAAGACTGTAATTGGCAGCAGTAGGGTGGGAGCAATGTGCCTCCACATCTGCTGAACTCCTCTGTATTTTGCTGTTGGATTCCAGCAATTATGCCTGAAGTGTTATAAGTTTTCATGCTTTTCCCATAGGAGAGCCAGAAGGCAAGATGTCAAATATGGAGACCCTGTCGCACAATGCTGGGATGTGGAAGACAGTGAGTATTTTGGACTATTAAAATAATTGCCTTTATTGTGCTTCAGATCTCAGCCCACACTTAAATTCATTCCCAGAGCCAAGCTAGTTAGGGGAGAGCCAGTTCAGATGGGCACCCATGGCCCCCACGTGGGCCACCATCCCCAGCACCCAACCAGGGGAAGAAAAATATCTCACATAAACAGCCACCAGCACTTCTGTTAATGCAGAAATAGGGGAAATAATACCACACGGAAACCCTCAGGTACGACGGCAGAACACACTATCTTTTTCCCTTCATCCACATGGATGCAAGTCCCAAGACCCAGCTCCAGTTGCCAAAGCAGCACTTCCTCTCTCCGCGGCTACTTAAGTACTCCCGTTATTAACAAGCGCATATACTCCCTCCTGTCAGCTCCCCCCTCCTTTTCCCACACCCTCTTTTCGGATGCCAAGGAGTCTGGCTTGCTCCTTTGGCAGCTGCAGCAGTTCCCTTGCAGTGTGCACTGTCAGTATGAAATCCTGAGGTTATGCAGCAATCTCTGCGGCAGCATAAAATAAATGAAAAGCATTCACAACCAAATTTGGGTTTGTCTGGTGTTCTTACAATCACTTATTAAAGTGAACAACCCAGTCAAAACAGTATTGATAGTATCGCTGTGCTCAAATTTTGATTCGAGAAAAGCCACCACTTTCTATTGATCTCTGGTGACTTTCATGCTGTGGTGGTGCTGGATGCCTGCCGCAGATCTCAGCATGAGCCCCTGCAGAAATCAGAGCTGCTCACCACAGGATCAAAGCCTAAGTCTGCTGCACAGTATAGAGAACTCCGACTGTACATGTGTACACACAGACACAGTGAAAAAGTCAGGATAAAGTCTCTTTTCCATTAAAGTAAATGGCGAAACTCCTGTTCACTCCCCAAAGGCCAAAATTTCTCCACTTTCTGTTTGCCATCTCTTTACAAGTAGTGGTATCTGAGACTGTGCAAAGCTCAAGGTTACAGAAATGCTAGTAGGAAGGCTGACAATGTCACAGTTTCCTGGAAGGATAACTAGATACTGGAAGAGTCAGTTTTCCTAGACAACGTAAAATGTCTTAGCATGTAAACTGGTATTAATCTTTTGCCATGATACAGAAACCCCAGCAGAAATTTTACCCAGCTGGGGATGACCCCTGTGTGCCACAAAACCGTAAAGTTGACCTGTGCCACTTCAAGCTCTTGGCTTATTTATGCTATTTGTAATAATTAACATCATGGCCCAAAAACCTACTTAAATTCAGTTCTCCACTATGTAACATTCTGTCCCAGAGACTGGATTGTGTGCATGAAATTATTTGGCTCTACAGAAATCTCTGTGGCATAGTGAAATGAAAGAAAAGCATTTAATGCAGAGAGCTTGAATTTCTGTAGCTCTCATGCATGTTTGTACTATATAGAAAAAAAAATAATCCAAAACTTTATCCATTTTATTGTCAAGATAACTTTTGATTTAAGAGATGCCACTGCTTTCACCTTTCTCTGTGTTATTTGCAGGGTGTAAAAAATAGCTTTTGTCTGATGATAAGGCAGATAAGACATGAATAAGGAAAAAAATATGGAGTTGCAAAGATTAGAAATGCTCAGGTCTACCAACTGCCAAGAAAATGCAGATCTGCTTATGTACTTCAGTGTTTGGTCTGAAACATGTTACGTGGAATTTCAGATTATGCTGAAGAGAGACAAACTTGACTTAAACCCTGCAACTCCTTTAGCATGTTTAGGAGGAACAAACTAGACCTTATGATCTACCTTTAACAGCTGCTCCATCTCCCTCAGGTTTACTAGTTGCATTACATAAAGGAAAAATACAGGTCAGATTTTAAATTCCTCAAATGTGAAAGCCTCCACTTTAAAATGGAGCAAGCCCATGGTATAGATTTTATTGACCTCCTTAAAAAGCAGTTGTACTGGAGGAAGGTTAGCAGCTGCCTCTAAATCCTCATAGTTATAGTTTAAGCTAAAAGTTAAGTTTCCTTTTGCTTTTTTATAATTCACTCACTCTTATAGCATCTGTTCTGAATCAGGCTATTTTCCCATTGCTTTAAAAACCAGGTCAGGGTTAATCTCCTGTACCATGTTTGCTTTCCAGGCATTAGTCATGAAACTGCTGATGAAAAGGTGATTTTTGGCATTGAATTTAATTCAACTTTTTTGGAATGTATTCCTAAGTCCCAGCAAGCCTCTATTAGGTGGTATATTCAACGCTCTGGAGAAGAGCACCGAGAAGAGGTAAGTTATAGTCATCAAGGCAAGTTTCCTCTATAGAGAATTCAGCTGAGCATTGAAAGGCAGGAGTTACTGGAATTAGCTGATGTTTTACTTTTCCTTGCTTCACCCTAGGTATCACATAGCATTCTGGTATCACCATTTGGGGGATGCAGTGGGGAAGAGAAAAGCTATTTGCACTGGATCATAAGCAGATTTAGATACTTATTTTGACTTACATGCTCATTCCATTAAAGAAAGAAAGAAAGAAAAAAAGAAAGAAGAATAATTAGGCTTTAATCAGTGGTTTAAAAAAAAAAACAAAAACACCCTCAATGTTAAATAAATAAGTAAAGCTTTTTTGTTCAGTAATTAGCTCAACTACTTCCGCAGGTAAAAGTATGTGCAAAGCCCTTTGCTTTAATTAAATCTTTATTCCATTTAGTGTCTATCTACTTTCCCTTATTCTGTTAAGCAGTGCAGCTAAGAATTTCCTTGTATGGCTTGCTGTCTCCCATGAGAATGGGTATGTTGTGTTAAGAGCTTTTTTGTTTTTGCTTTTTTTCTTGTTAGTTGAGCCTGAGCTTTTTTTTCTGGAATGGTACTCTGTTTTGAAGAGATGTCAGGTTAAAAAACTGAACCTTGCACTCAAAGTAGAAAACAGGGAGTTTTGTGATAGCCCTTAACTCCTGCAGGAGGCAGTTTTGGGGTCCTCACTGGTGGAGAAGCCCTGGAAAAACCTTCAAGTCCCTCCTTGGCCCTTTGAACAGCGTCCTGCAGATTCTTTTCTGAGCTAATGACAAAGGGGCCCTCCTACATGCCCAAAAGGTCAACCGACTGGGACTGATCTGGACTGGGTTTGAGTGAATTTCAAACCTCAGGAGTCTTCATAGCCTTTCTCATACATGAATGATACTGTGACTGAGGCCAAGTACTGCTGTGATCGCAACCATGGCAACAGGGAAGGAGATGGGAAAAGAACTGCCCTTTCAAATGAGCTCCTCCTGGGTATTAGACACACTTTTCTGTTATATGTTCATCTGAGACAAAATTACTTTAAATGGGAGGAACTATCAAACATACAACCAGTCTTCCACTCTTAGTGATAACTTATCCTATGAGGTTTTCTGAGTGCAGAAAGCTGGGGAGATGCAGGAGGGGGCAGGTTCTTATGGGAGCATTCCCTCTGGGTGAGAGATGACTCAATGCCATCATCCCTAAACACCACCTATACCGTGGAAGGAGGTCTCCAGAGAGGAGGCCACCTCTAAGTGAAGGCTAATCATGGCTTGGCCCAGATTGCAAGAGTATGGGCTAAAAGGCACCTCTAATCTGCCTCCAGGGGAGACACAAAACACAGGGCTGTATGTTGACTATGGTGCAGCAGTACTTTCAATTTACACCCCTTCTATTATTTGCACTTTGGATTGGCGAAGATTCTTTCCCCTACTGGGAATAAACATCTCATTAATTTACAGACACATGCTTCCCACAAAATGCACTGAATACCAAAGGAAGGAGATTAGTGGTTTGAAATACCATCTCTAACCTCCATTACTCTCCATACTTGGAAAGAAATTGTGGTCTTTTGATCAGCAGGACAACCATGCTCAGCCACAGATGGTTGAAGTGAAAGCCCAGCTAGAAGTGTATCAGCCTTTAAGGAACTGTGGGCATTCATGGTTTGTGCTTTAATTGATTTACCTTTAAGTGTCTTGTAAGAAGACTCAGTTCTCTACTTCCCTAAGGCAGACATTAGCAAATGAAATTACATATTTGATCAGAGAAATGAGTAAAGTATTTGCTTAATTCTATCCATGTGTTGAAGACTCATTTTTTTAAATACATCTAAGGAGGTATTGTAAATATATCTATATATTATTGCTATTCTAAACAGTAACTTATGTCGAGTTTTGTGAAGACTATCAAGTTTTTAATTTATTGCAACTATAGGATGTATCCTCAGAGCTACAAACTTTGTTTGAAAAAGTCTATGTGAAGAATGTAATATTTCTGTATCACAAGAAGAAGTACTTTCAAGATTTGAAAGCCTCTTACGAAGCTCTACTTCTGAGTTTTACCTATGTCAATTTAGGAAAAAAAAATGATCAGTTCATTTTCTCCTAAGTCAAAGGGTCAGGTATGCACCTGAAAGTCAGGAAGCTGAGTTCATGTTATCTTTCTCTTTTGTTTGATCGTAGAGCAAACTGCGGGTCAAACTGACTTTTGAACAAAGTTGGAATAGGCTATAAGGCTATAAACATAGCTTAATTTAAGGCTATATCATTTTTTACCACTATTCCTATTTCTAAAATGTTCATTGTGACAATACCTGTATCCCTGCTTTCCATATTGCTCAAAATACTGGTAAGTCAGACAGTGAAATTCCCATGCTACAGGAGTCCCCAACTTGCCAAGGATGTGACCTAGAGAGGGAGTATGGGAATATGCACATATGTGTGATGGCATTTGGTTCTCCAGCAAGCACACAGCGTACATCTTTGCACATTAGCAGCTTTCCACAGCAATGTTTACTGGGCTTGCTCAGTGTAAACAGTCTGACATCTGTTTGTATGAGAAAAGTAAAGCTTTGCTAAAAGGCTAGATTAACCTTTGAGGCAAATTTAGAAGAAAATTTGAAGAATAAATGTGCAGACAGATTTTCTACATTATAAATGCTAACAGTAGGCAAATAGCTTCTTACCACATATTGTCCCTAAAGCCATAGCAGTGTTTCTGTGATCAAGCTTTGATAAAATAAAAGTTAGAGCACATGTTCCGGAACTCCTTGGGGTGGTTTTGTTAGTTTATTTTTATAATTTTTTTTTTCTGTCTTTGAAGACTGCAGTTTGCATAAATGCATATGTACACATTGACAATTACAGGATCAGATCACTTAAATACAGTATACAAGGATTACTTTTGCTTAATTTTTGCCAGAGAATTCTTATTCTTATTTTGTAGTGTTTTGACCCAGTTTAGTTCCAGTCTACAAAGAACTGTAACTAATTCTGAACAAACTCATTTTGTACACTTAAAACCACCATGTTTCATTTTTAGGAGAAAAAAAAATAAATAAAAATCTTTTTTTTTTTAAGTAAAGATATTTGTCCATGAATGTAAAGTTTTCAAATGCATGTGCCTGAAGTTGAATTGCTAATTTCAGAGATGGCTGTCTAAATAGAAGATCCAATCTGTAGAAATGCTAAGAAATATTCTGTTGGAAGCAGTAAGAGTATTTGCAGGTTAAAATGTTAAACCCTTTTTAATTTGGGGATGTTTAAGTTAAGATTTTCCATTTTTCTAATTTGAAATCTAGCTTATCAGTGGAAGTGAGCTCATTGGTATTAGAACTTAATTGGAGGACTTCCTGGAAAATTCAAAGTAGTAATTGACTTTCTTTACAAAATACTTCAATTCAACTGAAATAACTTATGTGACAGCAACAGGGTAGTCATATTTAATGTGTAGCTTGATCTTTGCTCAGCCAATGCCTCTCCATAACTTTTCCCATTATAATTATATTTTCTGCTCTCTCTCCCTTCCTGCAGCGGATTTCTCAAATAACACTGTGCATTATTTCAGTACGTGTCTTAGCGGTGTGACTTATTGTGATGACCATACCATGCTTTGCAAATGACTCCATGCACCTGGAACTTAGGTTACGGACTTTTAGTTCCAGGGCTGTAACTGCAATGTCTCAGCAAGTCTTTAAGCCTCACTTTGCAAATAGACAGCTACGCACTACCCTGACATGTACTACAGCTTCCTGAGGGAAGAAAAAAGGGCAAAATCCAGACTAGATGGGAAGCATTGGGCCCAGCAGGATGTCTCTGACATTTCACCCTGTGGGTCATGGTTCAGAGTGTGACTTCCAGCCACAGCAACCTGTGGGGAGGGACAGGATCTCCTGTGGTACAGGAGCTGTCACCAGGTCATTTTGCTGCCAGTGGGAGTACATTTCCCTGTAGGCTGGGGCTGTTTTAAGGTCAGGAGTCAAATATCTAGTGCTTTTGTGTTTAGTGCTGCTCATGCAATTGATCATGTTTGTTCCTGTGCTTGCAGGGTTAGTCACTGAGAGGGAAAGCATTTTGGCAACGGGAGTTCATAAAAAATAAAAATAAAATAGAAGTGGTAATGCCATTTATTCACAATGCCATAAAGTGCTGAAGTTTCCTGAAGCTTAAACTCTGATATTTATTTATTTTTCCTGGAATTCCTATGTATTAGGTATATAATAGGTGTCAGGACTGGAAAAAGCAAGTGCAAGACTCCCTGCGAAGCCATTAGCTTTGGTGCCCTGTGGCTCTGGAAACTATTAGACCTTCTGCTTTAGGCTGGCCTTCACTCTGAGCCTCCTGGGGCTTCAGACCTGCCAAGCTGCCATGCTTCCATGCAGGGGACAAAGCAAACCATATGGTCTGAAGTGACAGAATAGACATGGATCACTTTTAGCGTTCTCTTTCCTCCTCTTTTCATACCTAGGGATGAAAATAAATCCACCACAAGGCAGAACAAACTTCCAGCTTCTTCTTCAGCAGTTACTATTTCTCATACCCCTGCCCTGCTGACTGGGCTTTTTCTTTTCCTGACAGACCCAGCTTAACAACCATCTGATGTTTTGGGAGGTATATGAGTGTGACCCACCCTTGGACAAGATATCTAGTAGGGCACAAGACTGTGCCAGCTACCCATTGAAATAACGTTTTCAATCTGCATTTTTGCCAGACTAAACTATTTTTCAGGTTTCTCAGGATCTGTGTCCTGTTCAGTTGACCTTAGTGGGCGTACATGGTTGAATGAGACATAAGTTTCCATATCTTTTTGCAGCTGGAGATTTCTGCGTCATGATTCTTGTGAGTTTCATTGTTGCAAACATTTGCTCAGCAGCATCTTGTGGTAAAAGGTCATAGATTCACAGCCACCTTTAGAACCTAGAAGTCAAACAATAGCTGAGTGAGAAAGAGGACAGGCAGCAAGATCTGAGTTTCCAGTAGTACCTTCTGTCAGAGAAATAAAGTTCAGTGTTTGTGCAGCAGATGCACACTTAAGCCTTGGGTTGATAAGAAACAGATCAAGAGAGGGAGAAAATAAATTTATTCTGCAGCCTAGGGACTAATTATAACACTCAAGCTTTCACTATTTTATTTTATTATGACTCATTCGTTTGGCATTTTTTGTATAATACCTTGAGATTCTTAAGACTAATATTTTTGACAGTTTCCTAAAGGGGAAAAAAAGATGTTACTCTGAACTGCTATATAAAGTGATATTTCTGCTTTGATTTGAATATACTGGGGAATAAGAGTTTAAAAATTAGTCTTAAAATGAGAAATTAATGTCAGCTCGAGAGTAATAGGACTCATGTGTTTTCACCTTGTCATTGTACCAACAACACTCTCATCATTTTTCCTGTGGCTTCTAAGTAAATAAAAAGATATGTTTTTTAAAAAAAAAAAAAAAGAGAGAGAGAAATTAACTTAACAGCTGTGTTAGAATTACATGATTAGTTTACCAGGAAAAGAGAAACAAAGTTACATAAAATAACGATTCCAGCAAAAACATAGTGATTGTTATTTCTAGTCAAAAGATGAGGATGAGGAAGACAATAGAAAAGCAAAGTCAAATGTGAATTCTCAGCAAATGTTCCTTATTTTCCTTTCTCCTCTTATCAATTAGTTCAGGGATTGCTGCTAACCCATGATTAAACCAGCTTTACCTCGAACATTTTTTTACGTGGTGATTAATGAGGGAAGGCAGGCTTTGAAGCCACTTTCTTCTCCCAGACAGGTGCAGTGTTTTAACTGTGAAGGAGTTGACATGTGAATTATTTGTAAAGAGGGAGCTATCTAAACACATCATTAGTGAAGGACAATAGGCATTGACTGAAACTAGTGCCGCAGCACTTTCAAATCCTTGGTTGTTTTCCAACTTAGTGATTGTTTAAAGGTTTGCCATTATTATTGGCAATGCCTATTTTTCCACTATTGTTAAATCAGGCTGTGAAAATTGAGCACTTGATTTACATGGAGGTATTTTTCCTTTGTCAAATATTGCCAATATATATAGCATGTTCTGTACTTTATTTAATGTGGAAAACTGTTTACCATGTACAATTTACCATTAAAATACAGTCAAATTTCTGCTAAGAAAATCCACTATGAGAAGGAAATTGATGGTAATCAATTGCTTCATTTTTGTGGTTTACAGCTGGTTCCCTGTTGAACAAAACTATTTATCTCCTGTTTAATTTTTATTGTATGCCCAAATTTAAACATGTCAGCAAGCTTTTATGAACAAAGCCTTTGTGCTGCTGAATTGTTAAAGCCTGCTTATAAATATTTAAGGAGAACTATTGATTATAACATATCTGGGGTGAAAAATGAATCCAGAGTTGACCAAAATAAAGTGATGTATTTTTATCTAACTAGTGTTTTTTACCATTCTCAAAATTTAATAAAATATGTTCTACATCTATAGCTGAGAAACCAAAGAGCACATTAAGCATTCAAGCAAAAGGTTAAAGATCTACTACCAAGTAATGAAATGCCAGGTGTTTATGAAACTCCAGAGCCCTATGGGGGAAAAAGTAGAGAGGACAGACAGGAAGAGTTCTGAACCTATGGGTAAAACAACATAAACAGGATACCAAAAAGAGAAGTGAGAGGGAAAACAATAATGAAGTGTTGCTCAATACGTGTGAAATCAGAGCCCTAATTTCATTCTACCAGAGGATAAGAAAGGAATGAACAATGAAGGCCCAGAGAAGAAGGAGGCGACAGTCACCATAAATCAATGACCAAGGTTAACATAGGACACTGTAAGAATGCTGCTTCATTAAAAATAGGATTCCTGATGGGCTGGGATTAAGGGACACAACCAAGTCAGACTCTTAGCTTTCTCTGCAGTATCCCAATGCAGAGGGGGACAACTCCATCAGTTAGCATGTTTACGACTTGAAAGGGACGGCCGCTACACAAATGGTAAAAGGTCACAAGTGGCAGGGTGCGGGACTTGAGGGTCCAGTCATATTTTCAAGTCTAGATCTGCCATTTATTCTGCCTTCCTGTCGCTGCAAATAAGAGAAGCGCTATCAAGGGCTCTTAGGCCTGGCACCCAGCCAGCCAAAAGAGCCAGCTGGAGCACTTCCAAGTGTAGGAGGTACACAGCTGTCAAGGCACTCTAGACTACAATACTGGCAGAGCCAGGATAGGCAGATGCTACTGCTGCAATTGCTTTGAGCCCTGAGCTCAAAGAGATCTGTCCTGTTTTCACTCAAACAATGTGGGAACAGGGTCTTTGCATAGACCTTTATGAAACCCAAATGTCTTCCAATTATCTTCACTTTTCCTTCTTTTTCCCTAAAATCTTCAAATTGAGATCGGTAGGATCTTCCATTGTTACTATGAAGTCTGTGCAGAAAAAGAGGGATTTCCATGGTGTATTTCAACAGCTAAAACTCCAGTTCACTTCCTCCCGGCCACTGCTCCTGCTTCTCTTTCTGGAGTACAGCACCACAAATAAACAACTACCCTAGACATATTTCTGTCTACAACTACTTATCCTTGGCTTCATATAAGCCTTTTATGCTCCTGTTCTTACTGTAACTGTAAGGAAAGTACATTTACTCGGGATGGATGTCACTATCTGATAAAACTGAAGACTATCCTATGCTTTAGCTTTTGGAGTTGGAAAAGTGTTCTATTCTAGTTTGTCTCCCTACTGTCTTCTATGTGTGCTCTTCTGTCTCAACCATGATTTCTCTGCTTGAGACTCAGTGTAGTAAACAAAAAATGGCTTGTGCTGATGTAGCACCTGTTGTCAGAAAAGAATCTGTTTTCCAGGGATTTGTAGAAATTAGCATGATTCTACCCTGCTGGTGCCAGTAGACATGATTATTTCCAATTTACAAACAAAGAATCTAAAGCTCAGGGTAGACCCAACACCATCAGCTGGTGACAGGGGCCAAACAATATTTGGCCACAGAAGCAGGCAGCCAAATCTTTGTTCTGACACAAGCTTCCATGGCATTTGATTTCTTCTCTTTGATGAAGTCAGATCAGTGGTGCTGCACAGGCCTATATCTACCTGCCTACCTACATATCTACCTGCTACCTACCTACTTAACGAAACTATAGGTTACTGAAGATTGTTGAAGCTGATACAGGCTAGCAAGGAAAATACTTCCTTTGTGGATGTGACATTTAGATATACATGTATTACTTTTTCTGCCTATCTTGAAACAGTCTCTCAAATTTTTTAATCCTTCCAGAGTTCTTATAATAGAATATTAGAAAATAGAAAAACAAAAGCCCTGGGAGGTCATCTCAGCCTTCTCTTTGCTCCAAGAGACCCTGTTATGAAAAAGTACCACTGAGTTAGAATCATAACAGATGGAGAATCATATGTATAAATACATTTTTTCCCATGGAGTAGAAGAGAGAATCATGTGCAGATTTTTTACATAAAGAAACAGTGTGTAACTTACCCACTGTGAATAAATCTAATTTAGTCATCTTTATGCCTCCATGATCTTCATCCTCTGAAGTTTGCTGGAGGGTCAGATGTGCACTCTGGGAAATTTTCCAGATTCTCTGTTGGTTCTCTCTGCCCCCACCCTGCTTTTTCAACCCGGTACTCAGCCTTATGGAGTCTTTCTGCATTACAATAATACCACCGGCAGCGCTGAGGCTGTGCTCAGGTCTCTGGTTATGCCGTAGGCTGTGAGTGGCACCTTTGGTGCGGTTGTGGGCTGCAGCCTCTGTGCGGCAGCAGCACATCGAGTGGTAAAAGCTCTGGTGGAACACAGCCGTCTCCAAAGGTACTGGACACTGGGAGTTAGGGCTCTGCTTTCTGCCTCTACCTCTGCTACTAATCTTCATGTGATCTTTGGCAGAGCACTTACCTTCTGTGTTTCCCAGCTGCAAAAATACTTCAGTGCCCGGTGCCCCATCCTGTTTTTCATTTTATTTATTTATTTTATTTCACTAGTTCAGCTTAGTTCGGAGTTAGGTTATTTGGGAAATCATTTTCAGATATATCACTTACCTTGCAGTGTTATTACTCTCAAGTGCACCTTATTTTGTAGCATGTCATACTGTTCTACATTTTTCTAAATATTTGCATTTGTAAATGGAACTGAAGGTCCACACTATCAGACTTCAGTTTTCATTTGCAGCCTCATTTTTTTTATTCTTTTTTTTTTTTTTTTTCTTCCCTCAAAGTTGCTCTTCATGGATCTCAATGTCAAAACAGTGAAAGAATTGCACTGGGTTGTTGTCACATAAACTCACTGGGAACTTTTAATCATTTCTTAGTGAGTCAAAGACAGGATCAACTTCCTTTTATAAATCCCTGATGATAAAGATAAAAATCATACTCACAGAATCATTTGAGTTGGAAGGGACCTTTAAAGGTCATCTAGTCCAGTTTCCCTGCAATGAGCAGTGACAGCTACTTCTAGATTGGGTTGATCAGAAAATCAGAGCATTTCACTTAAAAAATCATCAATGGTAGTTATTTTCAGTGCAACATCATCTCAGATTATTCCAAGTGTACAAGAAAGCATCCTATCTATTGCAGTATCAGTAGAGGGAGCTCAGAAATTGAAGGATCTCATGATATCTGCCATGCTGGGATGGGATATGCTCTGTGCCAACCCTGCCTGGCCTCCACTTTGATATTGTACTTGTATGTTTTCTATCTTTATTGATGAAATTAATGTATCACACTCTTCTCTGTCCAACCCCACAGCTGAAGGCAGACGAAAGGATCATCAAAACAGAGCACGGGCTACTGATCCGCAGCTTACAAAGGAAGGATGCAGGAGCCTATTTCTGCAAAGCCCAGGAGCACAACTTCATCCACACCATTGTGAAGCTAAATTTAAATGTCATTGAGAATGGGCAAATGGAAAGCACCCAGAAAACTGAGGATGAGGAAGGTCGGGTAAGGGATTTGCTGATGGAGTCACGGCTGAGGTACAAGGACTATATCCAGCTTGTCAGCAGCCCCAGCTTTAGCCTGGATGAGTACTGTGAACAGATGTGGCATCGGGAGAAACGGCGACAGAGGAACAAAGGTGGTGCCAAATGGAAGCACGTTCAGGAGATGAAAAAAAAGAGAAACCGAAGGCATCATGAGCCAGCCAGGCCACCATCCACGTAGTCTGCAAACACTATTTAAAGAAAGAACACTTCCATGAAAAAAATACTGTGTTTTGTTTTTTGTGCATCTTGCCTATGAATTAGTACTGCTTCTTATTGAAATCAGATAACTCATCATTGCTATTACTCTGTACATGACTCTACAATGGGATTTGATACCTTATTGGAGTACCACACACCAGGCAATAATTCCAAATGCATTCATTAAAAAGAAAATATGTACACTTGTAGCTAATTTCTGGATAGCCTGAGGCTATGTGATCTGTGTTTTGTACTTTCTGTCTAATTTTCACATAGGATTTAGTATCTGTGTTCCCATGTTAATATCTGCTGCCACGTTTCACCCCAGACATGGCGCAATTTCAGGAGAGGGCAGATGTATTCGTAGTTCTTTGGCATCTTTCTTAATAAGAAGCACGGTAGAAATGTGTGACAGATCTGCAAAAATACCCACTAATTTACCCATTGGGCTTGTATACAGGCACTTGGGTGGGGGTTGCTAGCACAGAGAAGCGCAGCAAAAAATCAAATTAAATATTGGCTTAGGGACAACATTGATTCTCTCTATTAAAATTAAAAAAAAAAAAAAGAGAGAGAGAGAGAAGTGAAAGCATAATCATAGCTTAAGAGAGGGAAATTATCGAGCCTTATTCATTTGAGTTTGATAGCCATCAGTTTGCAGTCCATCTGCTGAAATGAAATGTTGACTCTAATTGAAACTGCCACTGAGATGCTTGGGAGTAAATTTCCTAAGTGGTGAGTGGGAGGTATGTGCACAAATCCTATTAACAAATAATGGGATTCCTGCCTGCGCCTCTCTCTTCTCTCTAAATGTTGTTCACTGGCTGTTTCTCTGGTCCTTTGCTAGCCTCATTTTATGCAAAGGAAAAGAACAATAAAAGACAATGAGAACTCTAAAACAAAAGACGATGAGGGAATATATTTAGTAGCTGAGACTAGTGCTCTTGATACAGAGCTGACATTCCTCAGATGTGTGTATTCTTTGGGATTTTCTCCCAAAGGTCTTATGTATTTTTAAGTTGAAAATTTGCCTTGTTGGAATTGATACTTTTATTATAAATAAATAAATAAAACAAGAGATGTCCATGTGTAAATAAAACTTGTAAGTTAGAAATTTGCTGTGTACTATGATTCTGTTTGTAAAATGTTCCTTATACCTCAGTTTGGATTTTGGTTGTAACAGTGTAAATCTTTTCACATAAAGAAGAAACCCTGTCCTTATTCGTGTCTATTTTACATCACCACTATTTCATTGAGTATATTCCTTATATGCAGCAACAAACACAAGCTCAAAATCAGTCCTACTGTCTCATGAATCACAGCCCCCTCTCTTCTCTTCCAGCTAACCTCCTCCGTTTTGCCTTTCACGCCTTTTTGAGTGTGAAATGACAAATTAACCACTTCTTCACATGGAAGAGAGCTTTGATGGATACCAAAATGACAAACTTTTCTGATTTCTCATGCATTCTACAGATCTGGAGAGCAAAGTCTGTGGGAAGCCCGTGTAATTGGTGTGCACCTCATTAAGGAACAGAGAATGCTGCCTCAGAAAGTTGTAGGTTCTCCTTTACCCATGCTGGTGTTTGTGTGCATGTTCAGTCCCGGGTTAATAACTGAATAGATACCATTTCTATCATTGTTTGTTTCCTTTCTGCTGGAAGTCAGATATGGCAATGTGTACATCAGACTTCAGAAAGGAATCTCACTTACCCACACTTCCTGTAAAACCTGAAATTTGCATTTGCATGTGTTAATATTAAAGTCGGCAATACTGTATGTCATATTTTTAGATGCTTTTTTTAGTAGCACACATATGAGTTAATTAGAAGATATTAGCATGCATACAATGCTTTGATAGTGTAAAGCACTGAGTGCTGATACTGTAAATCAACTTTTGGAACAAGAGAATTTCTCATCTCAAGACTTTTAATTAGCAAAGAGACTGATGCTGAGGACACTACCCAGGAGTACACTACTTTGAACTCCTGCCCAGAACATTTTTATGCCACTTTTGCAGCACAGGGGTCTTGTCATTTTGAGCACCTTGATTTTAAGGCTAATTAAAACTATTTAAAGGAAGTTTGGGGGGCTATAAAGCACCCTGTGACTGGGATACTCAAATATTCTTGGCTGGAATTCTGTGATGTCATAATACAGAACCTGTTCAGTTATTCCTTATTAGATTTTTATCAGTCCATTAAGTCCCATTTCTCTGGTTCAAACATTAATTAAATGTGTGGAACCACAGCAATACTATGGAATAACACATGGTCTAGGTTTACATGCATTGACAAAGAGCCTACTCTTCTCTCCATCAGAGACACAGTACTTTAATTACTGCATTTCAGAGAACGGTCATCTCATGTTTATTTAAAATCAAATTAGTTTCTTTCTTCCATGTTTTTTGTTTTTTGTTGTTTTTTTTTCTCCTCTGTAAAAACTAAATCACTTAATTTATGTTTAGATATGACTGGAGGCATGTATTCTACAAATGAAACCCCCACACTGACTTTAGTAGAAGTCTTGAATGATTAAGAGTCTCAGTGCGTGGAGCAGTAGATTTTAATGCTTGAATTAAAATGTTATTACGCTTAAAAAAAAACAGCTTTCATTTATTTTATTTCAAATGTTGTTGCAATGAGATTCTTTTTAAAGAAATGACCTCATCAGTGTGGGTAGCATAAAACCCCGTGAGAGGTATAAGGACACTTCCATTATGGGGGAAAAAATTCAATATCCTTTGAAGCAGTTGGCTGTACTGGGTTCATGCCACTCCAGGGAGAATATTTAATAATATTGCATAGATAAAAGTATGAGTTTTGATACACTGGATAAGAGGTGTCTTCGAGCTGTCAGGACTAGCACAGCTCCTTATGGTCAGTAAATTTTATATGTACAAGGAAGCCAGAGGATGTTGGGGACCAGGGAATGAGCAGGACTGATCAATGATCATTGCAGAATACAGGTTTTGCTAGGCAGGACTCAGAAATGCAAACCCGGGAGTAAGGAGGGAGCAGGAGGAGCCATGGGCCTTCCTGCAACTTGAGGTCCCAGACTGGGGTACAGAGGAAGAACTCACCCATAAACAAAATCAGTAGAGGACCAGAAATGATCTTTCTCAGATTTTCAGAAAAGTTAATCTTGTGTATAATTAAGGGCTAAAGCCAAAACCTGCCTAAAATTCAAATTGATCTGGGGATCACTTGGGTTGTTCTGAGCAGTACTATAAGCCACAACAGGCTCATAGTTAAAATGAAACTGAGCCTTGCCTCCTGCAAGAGCTCAATAAAAGTAAAGTTAGGTGAAGTTTTTGTCCATGGTGGGAAAAAAAGTTATCTCCACCTCAATAACTGTAGTTTTTAAACAAATCCCTTAGTGCATATGATACAACATGGATATTTGTTTACATATGGATTCAACCAGGAGTCCAATTATTAATACATTACTTTTCAACAAAACCTTTCCACTGACCCTGCTTCAGAAAATGGTCAGTGCTTGACTGAACTGTAGTGGTTTTAAAGAGATTCCTAGAATAACCAGCACAATGTAAGCTGTATTTGTAAAAATGCTGAAAACTCACAATCTTTAAAGCCCAACAGGGCTCTAAACTCTGTAGAAATCTTGCAGTCAATTAAAATAAAACAGAAAATGGGATTAGCAGAAAAAGGAATAAAGTATTAACACTTATTGTGATAAACTAGTTCCATTACTGGAAATTGTTCCAACAGGTGTGAATGTGTGCTCATGCCATAAGCAAATACTTTTCTCTCCAAGCAGCTAAACCTACTCTTGCTTGAGATACCTCAGAACCTGAATTCTTTCCAATTCATTAGTAGATTTTGGATCTGGTTCTCACATGACTCATAATGAAGTAATTAGGGTAAAAGCTACATCTTCTCTCTAGTTCATGTGCTTTTGAGATCAGAAAATCCCTACAGTTAAAATGCTATGCACTATTTAATCTATTATAGGTATTGATCAATATTAAACATCTCAGATAGTTAACTATTTCTTGCTATTATTGCTCAATTATTCACATAATGAGCGCATGTGTCTCATAATAATGTCTCAACATTTAATAACAACTAACAGAAATTGATTTTACTGAAGTTTTTTATATGAGCATATGCGTATAGCAGGACATACACAAATGTGTTATGTTCATTTTGTAACAGAGGGTAATTGCAAAAGACAAATGTGATTTTCAAGTGTTAAGATACGGATTGGTTTTCACTGACAGTGAATATTAAGTCTACTGAAACTAATCACCACTTAAGGAGATTATACCATAGTTCTAGCCTAGTAAAGAGATTATACTGTAGTTCTAGTCTAGCAGTCAAACAGACAAAGCTGTGTGCTGCCCTGAACCATGTTTTTGCCTAGCTCCTCTTGCACTTGAGGTATGGAGGTCTAAGGAATGACATTTGCATGAATGGGAAATTAAGCCCAGATGTCTCTCCAATATATTCTCTTACATTTTAAAAACCTTAAATGTTCTCTATTGTAATATTTCACTGTGGTATTGCTAGTATTACCCTGCACTTGGTTTCTATAACTAGCTAGTGTGACATTCTTTTCAACTGTATTTGAGTTTTCAAGGCTTGTAAATAACATAATTCCAGAGAACAGTAAAAAAGAGAAGAAAAGAGAAGAGAAGAAGAGAAAAGAAAAGAAAAGCTGAATATTTATGGAGCCCAAAACACTGTATGTGAGCACAGTGAGGTGGTGGGTACTGTATTTCAGCAGTAGCAGCAGCAACAGTGAATCATCATCACTGATGCAGATTGTTAGGAATGCAGCATGTAGGCTGTTGTTAATTCTGTGCAGAAATATATATAGAGCTAATGGCAGTGGCTAGGTTAACAAGTAGTGTTTTGTAGCTGAGAATTTGCTCTAAGAAATATTGCCATTGTGCTCTTCCTATCTGTTGTAGTTTCCACTGAAATAAATTGTAGAATCATAGAATCCTTAGAGTTCCTTAGAGTAGATTTCTGAGGTCCATCTAGTCCAACTCCCCCACAATGAACATGGACACCACAGCCAGATTAGGTTGCCCAGGGCCTGATCCAGCCCTACCTTGGAAGTCTTCAGGGGCAGGGCATCCACCACAACGCTAGGTAACCTGTTGCAGCACCCCACTGCCCTCATAGGAGAAATTATTTTTAGAGCAACCTATGTACTTGTACAGTTTTGGAACGGGGGTTGGAATAGCTGATCTCTAGAGGTCCCTTCCAACTCCTACAATTCTGTGATTCTCGTACTAAAAGTGTCCAAAGCCGAACACTTTCTGGGGGGTGCAGTATCTGATAAAAAACTAAGATATATGAGGACCATTGTGTCCATTATCTTGCCTAGACTGAATTTAGGAGTAGATTTACAGAATGTAAATTGAAATTCTGAGATTTTATCGCTGTGAACAGATACAAAAATATTAAGATGTTATTAGTTCCGTTACTTATCCCTTGCCAGATGTGTAAAAATACAAATACACGAACAGAATTTCAAAAGCTTACATTTTCTAAATTTATTTTGATATTTTAATTTACTAAATATATGAAGTATGCTTATTAAACAGCTATTTATGATGAAAATATTTTTTCTTAATTTATTCTTTTAATAAATGCATGCTCATATCAGGAAAAGATGGGGAAGTTCATGGGGAAGAGGAAGATGTTTTATATTTTCATGTGTTCTCAACATTTTAAAAGGATTAAAAAAAAAAATCAGTGTCAGAAAGACTCATATCCTCTTTTGGGGACTTAATCTGTAGGAATGAATTACAACAATCACTTTTACATTTTAATGGTGACTGTCAACATATTTCAGCTATAAAAACTAGATAGAAATCTATGAAAATACAAGTTGGAATAGACTATCTCCAAATGTTGTTGTCTTTTTTTTGGATGATGCATGTGCCTCCATTCCCCCTCTCCCAGTGGCTATCTCAGGATGTATACTGGCTGGGAAGAAAGGAAGAGATTATAAAAGCAAATCTCCAAATTCCAAAATGAAAAGTCACACTAAATGCACTGGAGATAAGGATTATGATTAATACCTCACACTTGACCAATAAAGACTACATTTTCTTCTAAGGTGAAATTCATCACTCCTTCTGAAGCCTGCACAAGAATTATATGCCATATGCCTTTTTTTAATTCCTAAAACATAAGGATACATGGGCTGACCTTGTGAATGGGGTTGAATTTCACTCTGTAGTGTAACTTTTGTAGAGTAATATGGGTGAAACATTTTGAGAAGTGTATCTATTCATAAGTGCAGCAGCTAAATAAGTTGAAATGATAATAAAAAGCAAATTCTGAGTTCTGGCTTATAATTTAAATTAGTGTCAAACTACAAATTTAAATAAGAGCTTTCAGAGAAGCAAAATCTGCAGAATGTCATGGAAATGAATATCCTTGGATGTTAATGCAAGTGACCTAAAATGTTGTACTTCATAAGCCTCACCTGTGTTAATGCTTTCAGATCTTCAGCCTTTATAGAGAACATGCTTATGACCAATAGATTTAATCTACAAAAATAGCTTCAGGAACCCATGAGCCTTGGTTATTTGGATTAATATGTACAAAACAATACATAATAGGCAAGTCCATGGTTATTAATTTAAATTCAATAATATCTTTTTAATTCGTACATTTATAGATGATTAGCAACTACTGCTGTCCTTAAAAACCACACCGACATGGCTTTTTACAGTTGCCCTCAAGACAAGTTGATAATCCATTCATCTTGGAGAGCCTCATGAAAACTTTGGCTTTAAGGGACTGTCTCCTGCCTCCTCAGAGTGTTTTCAGGATGGGGATAGCTGGGGAGGGGGAAGAGCTCTTCATTTTTTGTAATGAAGTACTGTAACCTCCCTACATGGTTATGGAAGAGGGAAATTTCTGAGAAAATGTCTTTAGGCCGGGAAACAAATAGGCTCACTGGTCCAGCTCCTTTTTTAGTCTTCAGCACAGCCCCCTGTGTTTCACAGGATTTATTAAAGGCTAAGGAGGATATTTTGTTAGCAGACAGTCAACATGTCATTCCCAAGGACATCCACATCGGTCAGCTCAAGGATGTCTGCTTCCCAATCCCATGCTGTGTCCATTAGACCTCAATGCTTCTGACCCTTTGCTGAGAAAGGCTCCAGGGTATTGCTGGTCTGAAAGCTGATGCCAAATCCCAACTGTGGCAATAGCCTTCTGCTTACCTCCATTCCACCTGCAGTTGCAATTGGATATGGTATTCTTCATTTTCAAGCCTGAACTCTCATTTCTGCATTCCTGTGCACTGCTAAACAGCTGTTGGGTTCCCCTGCTCCCTCCCCACAGGTGGCTGCATTTGATAATGTCTCATGTAGGATCAATCTTGGTCCCATTGAAGTAAGTGGGAAATCTGCCAGCGTGTCCCAGCTCTGATCCAGCCTCCAGCCGGTTAAGCACTTCCAGCCCCTGCAGGAGCAGAGATGCTCTGCACAGGCTGCCTAATTACCCAGGATCATTAGCAGAGACGAATGCAAGAAAGAAATCCTTCAGTTTCATTCTGCATCTTGGTATGAACGTTTTGTGTGCACTCACAGAAACAAAAGCTAATTAAGCTGAAATCTGTCATTTTCTCTGTATGGGTTTAGCAGGGTCAAACTTCAAGATAATTGGTGATGAGTCTCAGGAATGAGCAAACAAGCTCTGCTGCAGTTCCTCTGACACTTTTCCAGAACTGACTGACTTAGTGAGCAGACTCTGTTCCCCTCTTTGCAGTGTGGTGCCTCTTTCCAGGTTATTGTAAACCAGAAGTGCAGTTAGCTGAGGAAGTCTGTGCTTAAAGAAAGAGATATGAGGTAAAATTCATCCCTTCATGATTCAAATCAAGGGAAGTGTTCTGGTATGTGTTCACACACAGAATCCATATGCACTGTGAAAACAAGCAACTGGGAGCTAACAGTCTGTTCATAATCATTAATTCTTCTGCACAGTAAAATACGGTGTAGTGGATGCTATGGGTTTCATGTAGTTACTGCATAGAGTAGGAACCACATTAGTGCAGAATGAGAGTCTGCAGTTCCCAGGCACATTTCTGCTGAAACGCTCCTCAAACGCTGGTTGAAAATAGACACCAGCACACAATTTATGAAACCCTAGTACATATTATCTCCCTGTCTTCTCTTGAATAAAACACTTGAATAGAACAACTTGAAACTGAATGTATGATGGAAAAATTTGGTGAGCATTTGCTAGACGAAACTTAAGTGTTGTTAAAACAGGATTTGACAAATGATGACTCTTTCGCCAAAGTTTGATTCTTTACCTTGCAATAAAAATTTTTATGGCTATCAGTTTTTACATCTTGGAGTGTTGCAATTACTGTACATTACAATTACATCTTCCAGTATTAAATCTTTTTTCACATACAGGAAAAAAGTCAAAAAGAGCAAGCTATTCCTTTCCCATTTATTTCTTACAAGTAGATGTGATCCATAATGTTCTTCTATGAAAACTTTTTTTCTTTTTCTTTTTCCTTTTCTTTTTCCTTTTCTTTATCTTTTTTCTTTTCATTTTCTTTCTTCTTTCTTTCACTCATAAAGAAAACAACCACAACCACTCAGTGTTTGGACTGCATCTGCTAACACATACTAGACTTGCTTCTCTCAGTGACTGGGATTATTCTCAGTGATTTCAAGTTGAGCGCAGGTGTTGGCATTTGTAGAGCTGAAACTGTTGTTTTAGCTTTGTAAGTTGACAGCTTGGGCACATAGGAGCCTTTTTTAAAATATTCACAAGGGCCATTGTCGTGGTGATTTATTATTTAAGGAAACATGGAATTTTGTTATGGAATCAAAGTAATGCCCACTTTGGATAATATACATTTTACTCCGTTCCCCAAAGCATATGAATAGATGAATGCCTTCTGAAGAGCAGGTTTCCAGAAGTATTGTAGGCTAAGTTGCAAGAAAGTAACAGGAAAGAGTGCAAATTCTCCTTCAATAAAGTCTAGATTTTCTGTCTCTTGATCTGACACAAATAAATGTTCAGAGTGTACTTTAATTTGTATTTTCAAAAATACTTTGAAGGTAAGGAAGGTAGGGATGGTAAAACTGGAACATACATATGGCCTGCATGCATTGCACTCACTCTGTGAGAACTACCATTACTGATTCCAAAGCTGAAAATGCATCTAGTAGGGTCTAATATATTTTTAAAAGTGCCACTATGTCCAGTTAGGTGGTAAAGAGTGAATTGTAATGTGAAAGTGAAGACTCACTGTCAAATTTTATCATACCCAGCATTTCAGAGCCAGCCATTACTAAAAGCTTGTACTTGAGGAGCGAAAGTAAAGCCTACTATTTTATGATGTTGGTGAACATCATCACAGAAGGATGTTGGTGGTATGGCAGGAGAGGTTGAGTCTTCCCACTGATATCCATTACATTTAGTTTCTGTGTGACAGATGGCTGCAGAGGGGCAATGACAAAATGGCGTCTCACATGGAGATGTGGATGAAGCGAAGGTGTGGCATTTAATTCCTCTATGCAGAAAAAAATACACCTACTGACATTCACTGACACTTGCTGAATGTTTCTAGAGACCAAACAGTGCATATGAGCACAGTGAAAGCAGGACTATGTTGCAATGTTTTCCTAGCAATCATGCCATCACAGCTGCTGTGAAACAGTGGGTCAACTCTTCTGGTGCAGATATTTTTGAGCGCAGCATGCAATCTCTTGATCATCACCGGTGAAAATGTATAGGTAGTAGTAGTCACTATGTTAAAAAATGATGTTTTGTAGCTGAGAATTTTCTCTATCAAATAGTGCTATCGTTCTCTTTATATCTGTTATAGTTTCCATGGAAATAAAGAGAAGGCATTACACTCAGAACAATCTACATATAATACAAACAAAACCAGCCACACTTGGGAACTATTGTTGTGTGAAATTTAAGACCAGTTTCTCCAGGATGACCTGGATTGATTCTTCAGTTATATACTTTCAAAAGATAGTGAATCCAGTGTTCTATAGATGAGATGAATGCTCAGGGAATCTGTTACAAATACTGTTCGGCTTGAAATATTTGCAGAAATTTCACCAAGAGACTGTACAACTGCAACTTACACAAGGACTTGTGGATTTGCATGAGTCAGAGGTGCACTGGAAGTAACCTCAACACGGCACGCTACAAAAAACTTAGGAACAAGATTTCCAGTCAGTGTTATTTTAGCCCTCTTTTCTTCCACTCCTTCCTCCTTTTTTGCTTGCTTTTTTTTTTTTTCCCCACCCCACTTTCCAGCTTCCTACAGGTAGCCCCAACATAAAAATCCAAAGTAAATAACATTCTGGAGACAAAGGAGTTAAAACCAAAGTTTTGGTGTGTTGCTGCAGAGTGGCAGGGAGTTGTATTGAGGATTGAGTCCTAAATCACATTTGTGATATAGAGAAATGTGCAGACTCTAAGCCTAACTCTAAGTGTAATAGCTACATTTCTCTAATGTTCTCTTTTCTTGCATTTATCTACCTTTTATTACAAAAACAAATTCTCATTGCATTTGAGCTACAATTGAGCATGGTGGTATATGCAGTGTGCCACCAGTTAAAGTGGACGATAGCATTAGTTAGGTTGAAACCCGATGTTTTGAACAGGAAGGAGTTTATGGTACTTTTCACTTTTCAGAATGTTCAGATCTTTTTAACTCTATGTAGTAATGGACCAAGTCAAAATCTTGAGGACCTCTTTACTCTGCTTTAAGACAGTTTCAGGAATTAGTTCAAGTTTGTACTGACATGAGTCTCATACTTTAGAGAAGGTAATGTCACTGTGGAATATTCTGCCAGGTCAGAGTGATAGTTTCCTTTCAGATAGAATGGACTGTGAGTTAAGTATTTTGCACGAGACAAGAATATTGCAGCTTTCATTTCAAATGACTTTCTTTCATGAAAATAAATCTTAAAAGAACATAAATAGGTAGTTGCAATTAACATTTTTGAAGCTGTATATTGTTTCCTTTGTTTCTTTCTCTTTCAACTGGAAAATGTTTTTATTTCCTGTCATAATTTTTTCATTCCTACTCCTGAGGAGATGGCATAATCTCATGTGGAGCATGCTTCAAATTGCATTCCTGATCAGGAAATTTAAAAGATAGTGAAGAAAATAAAAATGTTTTATTTTACTCACTACAATATAAACTTATTTTAATAGAGATGTATTCGTATGAGGAATTCACAATTCACTTGTTGCATACTTCAGTTTCATTTCTCAGTCCTTTTTAGTGTTGCTAAAACACCATATGAAAGTCCTCCATGGTAAATGAAAATGATCTGGAATATAAGTGGTAGGAAGCACATGGTATTTTACGCACTGATGCAACTTCATTCTGTTCCTATTAAAAACCTTTTTTCATGAGTGCTCTTGTCCTTTTTCTCCACACATGAACCTCTTTAACAACACTAAATCTTCTGGGTTTTATTTTCTAGCTTTTGTTGTTTGCATTATGTGTTCTGCTTTTGTTTAGACTACAAGGAGACCATTTTTATTCATAACAGAATTTAGGATTACAGTTATAGATAGAAGTTATTTGAAATTGGAAAACATAATACAGAGAGTCTGCAAAATTTTCAGACAAAATGTGGGAAGCTTGGTTTATGCAATGTGCAACCAGTTGCCTAAATGATTCAAAAAGAATTCAAATACCTGGAATGTATATGTGGAAGACTGCTGCATGTCAGGTTTCTGAACATTCTGAACCCTTTATGCCAGAATTCTGAGAGAGATGGCTGATGTGGTTGGTGAGCTGCTCTCCATCTCTGGAGATATCTGGGTGGAGGCCAGTCACAAGGGGTGTCCACCAAGAGTTGGTCATGGGACCAGTGCTCTTCAACATCTTCATCAGTGACATAGAATCATAGAATCACAGAATCATAGAATCATAGAATTATAGGGGTTGGAAGGGACCTCAAGAGATCATCGAGTCCAACCCCCAAGATGATGGAATCAAGTGCACCCTCAGCAAGTTTGCAAACGACACCAAGTTGAGTGGTGCAATCAATACATTGGAGGGAAAAGAAGCCATCCAGAAGGACCTGGATAGACTGGAGAAGTGGGCCCATGTGAACCTAATAAGGTCCAACAAGGCCAACTGCAAGATGCTGCACTTGGGCTGGTGCAATCCCGGGTATTTATACAGACTGGGAGAAACTCCCCTTGAGAGCAGTCCTGTGAAAAAGGGCAGTAACTAGATGATCTTTGAGGTCCTTTTCAACCCAGGCCATTCTATGATTCTATTATTCTATAATTCTATGTCTTATGCTATATTGTATTTTGTCATACACTGTGGTTATTCAAGTACCAATCTTCTTTGTTCACATAGTACAAACTTACATTTAGTTATAAATCTGAATTTTGCCTGTAGCAAATATAGAACATATATACATATTAAAACAATTCATCTGTTAAGATAGTTGAAAAGATTTAAGTAAATCTAAGTCTTGAAGAAGAATGCAAAACCTTTAGCTACCACAACAGCTTTGGTGTTCATATGATTGATGATATTGATAAGAGAAGGAAATTCAAAATATGGAATCTTGTTTATAGCTTTCTGGAAACAATGAGAGATGTTTGCACAACTTTCACTGGTACATCTTAATATATATAATAGCAAGCATTTTTATGGTAAAACCTAAACTAGCCAAATGACAAGGAATGTGTCATGAACATCACTCTTTCTGAGGAGGCAGACTGAATAAAAATTTTTCTGCTGAAGTAAAAAACAAAAATTTTCTCTCACACTTGACAAAGAACAAAAGGAACTGATAATATATTTTTCTGCTTTGTATTATTGTGGGGAAAATTCATCTGTGGACATGCTGACTTTCTATCAGAAAAAATAAATAAGATGCACAGGTGTTGCATATTTGTCCTTCTGTCTTTGTAGACATTGTTGCAAGACTATTATCTTCAAAATGGAAATATAGAAAGCTTTCAAAGCATTTTCCGAAATGCTTTATAGACCGTACACAAGGACCTTATTTTATTACAAAAGATATTGTATAAAAGGCTATTGGCAAAAGTCATCATTATCTAGATGTGTCATTTGTAGCTTTATTTCCTATTGAAATATAGGATCCATCTGCTCACTGATGGCAGGATAACTGCAATCATTCCTACTTGCTTATCATAAACGATATATCTGAAAGTACCAAAAATGTGATGGAGTGCAATTCCAGCCCTTGGCCATTTCCTTAAATAATTCATAGTTAATTTAGTCCAGACTGATACACTTCCAGTGTATTGACTGAATTACAGCTTCAGTAAGTTCAGTGTGATCCTGCATAAATTTCCAAAGCATTCTAAAAAATGCTCTCCTTTATTGATTTTTCTAATAGTCTGTTTATATTTGTGCCCCATTTCAATGTTCTGCTGTTGCATTTGAATCTGACCCATATGCTTGGCTTATCTCTGTGTTACAAAGACAGCTTTGCTAAGCCTTAAAGTAAGTGTACTGTGGAGTTCAAAGAACAATAGCTATGAAGTCTGAAACTCTACAGACCAAGTTTATGACTTATCAGCTACATGGAGCTTCGTCATAGACTGAATTAATCTGAATGTGACTTACAGATGTAAGCTATTTTTATGTAGGCTGCATTTCAAATTTCAAGAGTTCCATATCTAGCATTAAATATATATGGAAAAAAGCACTAAAATGTTGAATCTATCTCAGTCTCACCAGACTAGGTGATATAATAGAAACCCAGAATTCTAGTTGCAAGTGGGAAAGTCTCCTAAACTTGCTATGTTTCATAGGTTATCTGAAAGTTAACCCCAGAAATAGATGTTATTCTACAGTCATTAACCCTCTGTCCTTCTCTCAGTCCTTTATCCAACCTTACAAACAACCAAAAATCATACAATTTAATAAGGTGTTACAAAGATCTAGAGTCTTTGAGATTCACCTATCTCCATTGTTAATTCAGTTAACAACTATTTCATCCCCTCTTCCTAGCCAAAGCCACTCAAAAATGTATTCAGATGAAATCCTCCCTCTGATCAACCCATCCAAGAGGTGCTAGTGAGCACCATTATTTTGTTGCAAGTGGAAAAAAAATCTGCAAATGCTGTCACCTGTGATTCCCTGAATACTGTTTGCAACAAATTTGGAGGGGTGGGGGAACAGGAGCAACACTCCAATGAAAATAGGCTGAGGCAGTTGTGGCTATTCAGCCTGGAGAAGAGAAGGCTCAGGGGGATCTTTATCAACATCTATAAATAGCTGAAGGGAGGGTGCAAAGAAGATGGAGCTGGACTGCATTGCATTTCTGTGTGACTTGATCAAAGACACATTCACCTCAAACTTTAGAATCCCATACTATTTACTGACCTGCACTGAGCAGGATTCTGTTAAACAAGCTACCTTGTTGAAATTTTTCGACCTCTCCCTGATTAGTTAGCAGGTGATGTAAGCAGGGTTGAAGAAATGGATTTTGTGTTTTACTTTGTCTTTATTCCTCGTGTACAGGTTCAGTGTTAGAAAATAATTCAATTGATTAAAATAAAGCAGCTTCATTTCTACATCAGCTAAACTCAAATATACAGTTTACATCATTTCAGAGTCTAATAGAACAAATTTTCTGCTGGGAGCTTCAAATGGATCTATGCATATAGAAAATATTGTGCTAAGTGGATGTCAATATAGTGATATAATTGTTATCAAACAGCATTTTATATGAAACTACTAAAATTCATATAGAAATAATTCATATACAAATTCATAAACAAATAAAATTTATTTTAGTTGCACAGTATTCCTGGAATTCATGATGAGATTTCCTAGATTTTCTACCAAGTAATTTAAATGTTTTGCTAAGTCACTCATATTTAATTTTGTGACTTTTCCTATGTAATTTTAAATATGGAGTGTCTCATTATTTCAATGTTTGCAAAAGTCAGCCAGTCCAAATATCAAACAGATACTTTATTGCTAGAATGAGCTGGGAAATAAAATGACAGAAAAATTAAGAAATAAAAAAGCAAAAAATGAATAACAGCAACAACAAAAGCCTTTCTGCAAATCAAAGTAAAACTTGCTCTGAAATATCTTTCTTTCATATCTTTTCCATGAGTACATTTGTTTACTTTTCTAAAAGCATCAGCTTAGTGTCAACCATTACACACTCTCATGTGCCTTGGCATGAAGGAATAAGAATCCATTGGATTTATTTTTTGATTTACAGTGAGATATTGCCTTAAACTATGAATTCAACGTTTCCAAGGACTCTGACTTCAAAGAAAAGATTTTCAGAACCATGGCATTAAACAATTTCTAGCATGATTGGGAGGAATTGACACAAATACTTCACTTTTTCTTATTTCCAGCTAGGAAAACACTGCTAAGCATCATTCCAATGCCTTGTGGAGACAGATGGCATGTGATAGCAAAAGACTATTTCAGACTAAAATATACTCACTCTTTATTCTCATAATTCTAATCATTTTTGCCAACTGTCCCTTATTATAGTAATTTGTGTGCATATTTTCTATGGAGTCTTCTTTCAAAAACATAACCCAGATTTCTAACATTTCTCGTGCTTCTGTGCTGAACCTGATCAAACCAGGGTCACCAAAAGAAAGATGCTTATATTTTCTCTGTGTGCGTTTTCCCACCCTGTTCATATCATCTTAAATATCTACTTAAATCCACACAGGCTGGTTTTATTTGTGCATTTAACCTCTACAAAGGTAAGACCAATAAAGATCATATCCAACTGTCACTGTGTTAGATCAAGATCTCAGCACAAACATATGGTACAGAAAGATTTAGGTGTATAACCCTGGAATCTGGATTTGTGGCATAGAATTTCTCATCTTGGTAAAAGATGTGATTGTCAGCCATACGATTTTCTCAGCTTATGTTGCTGGAGACAGGACTATAACTATCACAATATATTATAAGTAGAAAAAGGCCAGGCTTTTTATACAGTCTTTCTGAATACGTTCCACTGAATAATTTAGTAATTAAACCTATCTTTATACAATTGTACTGTCTTATAATACCCTTAAAGGAAAAATGGTGACTGACAACTGAAGGCTTGTTTACTTGTTTTCCATAGGGAAGTATGGAGTAGTAAAATACACTTCTGTTCATTTCCTCTACTAGAAACATCAACTTTTGGAAGCAAGTACTACTCTAGGACGAGTGGCTGATCAATTCCAGTATAGCATTTCCTATGAAACAAAAAGTGCACACACACATGCATGCGCACACACACACACACCCACATATATATATAAAGTTCAACGTATCTCTTGTAAAAATAAATAAATATATATAATAGTCCTTTCTGACAAAACCCTGCACTGTCACTATATTGACAGTTCAAAGGAGATTATTACAGAATAGGTCAGGACAAAGAAAGAAACTAGAAGTACAAGGAAAAAAATAATTTAAGGATTGTTTATCTTTTTTTCTTTTTCTTTTTCTTTTTTTTTTTTTTTCTCACATACTTAGTTACCCTGCATTATGACCCTTTACTACCCTCCTAAGAAAATGAGAGACAGCTCAGATGTAATAGAAGAGACTCTTTATACTCATAAAAGCTGTATTTCAGGGAAAGAAATGGAAAATTCTTCTTTTCAAAAAGTGTTATATTTCATATCTATTATACTGCTAATAAAATATTTGATAAATATTAAAATATCTCTTTTATTGATATGTGCACCATTTTCTCAATCTTACAAGAGAAAACTTCTTATTTGAGGATAATTAATTTCACTTACAGATTTTTTAATAGAAAACATATATTTTTTCCATACATAATGTTATTAATGTAGATTCCATCTTCCACTGTGAACTTACACTAAGTTGAGTAACTATTTAGATAACCCTCAAAGGCAATACTTGCCTGCAGACACATGACTATTGTGGTATGAATCATTAAAACAATTTACTTTACTGAAAAGTAAAAATAAAGCAAAATTCTGAAAGAGGGGAGGTTTTCATTCCCATGCTGTCTCAGAATTTATTTGCTTGTTAACAATTCCATAACCTAACTGGTCATATTGCATTCCTGATTTATCCTATAACTTTTTTGAAAGTTGGAATGCTAATTGCTGAGGTGATTATTTATAATATCTGAGTGCTTTATTCAGGGGACCCATTAAAAGCATAAACATTGAAGACAAAGAAAGGTTACAACTGTTTTAATAAAAAGAAATAAATGAAAGCTTTATACAAATATCACTCCTACACATGTCCAGATTTTTAAATAAAGACTTCTAATGAAAATAATGTTTTCCTTCGGAAGATCCAATGTTTTATACTAAGCAAAATAGGCTATTTCAATCCCAGTATAGCTTTTCACTTAACTTGACAGTGTTTTTGTCAAGAATTTCATGTGGTATTCTCAAAATCAGATGTTTTCTTAAAGCCATGGTGTTAAGTGAGTAAGTGTGAATTTCAGCTTGTACTTCTTAAAAGAAATCTCCTCAAACCACAACTCCTAGTGACTTTTTTTTGTTTTGTGGGATATTTTAATAATCTCATTACTGGAAAATCAATATGATCACTATCTGGGATTAGAATATTTTGCATCAGCACTGTAAACAATCTGTTTTTCTATGAATGTAGGACTTCTGAGGGCCCACAGGACAATTGGCATCATGCACCATTTGCTATTCTTCTGCACGTATCGAATCATCTGAAAGTTTTTTGTTTTTTTTTTGCCACATCCCTGATTCGTGTGCTTAACATTGAACCATGCAGAAATAAAAGATTTTACTTTCACATACTCATTATTCTTTGAGAGCTTTTACATGGCATTAAAAAATACTCCTCCCATCCTCATCCCTTTCACAAACTATGAAACTCATGA
Organism: Odontophorus gujanensis; assembly: GCA_013399175.1. Classification (NCBI taxonomy): domain Eukaryota; kingdom Metazoa; phylum Chordata; class Aves; order Galliformes; family Odontophoridae; genus Odontophorus; species Odontophorus gujanensis. Next base: position 185,523 of record VXAB01001563.1, read on the forward strand.
CAATTATTTTTCAGATCAAGTTGCCACACTACTGATTAGTTTTTTTCCTGCTGTCAAAATATGTTTTTCATTGAGTCAGAAGCGCCCTGCAGGGGCTATTTCAGTTTTACTTTCACAAAATTTAACTCGAGGAGAGGAGA